>JAXGGA010000430.1:0-231357 GCA_038373865.1 Uloborus plumipes | reverse complement strand
CAAATCGGAAATGTAAATACGGGAATGAAGAATTTTAAGATCTTGTAAGTGTCTTGTCTTTGAAGTAAGATAAGATCTTTCCAACAAAAAAAGTTTGTTCAAATCGGACTGTTCACTAAAAAGTTAGTATCGCGGGACAGGTTATTTGAACAGTTCAAAGTTGAACCGAAAATTGTTCAAATCGAAAAATCAAATATGGGAATGAGCTGTACTCGCCGAGATCTTTCCAACAAAAAAAAAAAATGTTCAAATCGGAATGTTCATTCAAAAGTTATTATGGGGGACAGGACCGACACACAAATTCCCCATCCCAATACCCTACTTTCCAATTTTAGTTTTTCAATATTAATTTTTCTTTTTTGTTTATTTTTGACTTTTTTTTTTTCTGGACTTGGCAATATTTTTTGGATGCATTAAGCCACTTTTAATACTTTTTTCGTCTTTCTTTTATTTTTAACGGGAAAGTGGGCTAAAAAGGAACGCTTCCTTTATTAAAAAACGTATATTCAAACAGAAAAAATGAATTGCTGGTAGAAAATTGTAAAAACTTGGGCTTCTTTCAGGAGAATTAAATATCTTTTGATTTGAATAATTTTATTTGCTGTATATTTGGGTATGTAAAAGCAACTGTTGACTGTCCTAAAATTTGAATTCCCCCCAAAAAATATTTTTTTGATACACCCCAAATACGTAAAAAGGAACTGTCGGCCCCGCTTAAACGAATACTGTCGTTTCCAAGAATTATAATTCGATTAAGCGGGGTATTTGTTTAAGCGGGGATCTTTAACCCTTCACTGCATGGTGTGCCTGATCTGGCACAAACCAAAAAAAACCCTCATATCTTTCTCTGATATTTAAATACAGTTAAACTGAGTTTTGTGCCCCTTCTGGAACATTGCTATAACAGTTTAGTATGATTTTTATGCACTAGTTAGTTGCACTAGTCTAGGTATTGCAGTTCTTGCTTTTGAAAAATAGAGTGCATTACAGTAAGAAGTGTGCTTAATCATTATTTCCTGTGTTCTAAAAATGCTTAAATATATATATGCTGTACTTAGTGGCAAAAATTTGTTTGTTCCACTCATGGCACAAAACACATTGTAGATTATTACACTTATCAGTATAAACATATACTATGTGCTTTTAGCCATATGTGGAACAAACAGTTAAAACATTATTTTTGGTGCAAATTTTTAAGATTAATTTTTTTCTTCATTTTTCCTGAACTCAGGGCTATTTAAAGGTAACATATGATTTTTTTCATGAAAATATAAAAAATCGTGCAAAGGGTTAACATAGCGTCTATGGATGAGAAATATTCGGTTCTAGAATATCTTATTCGTATAAGCGGGGTATTCGTTTATCCGTACCCCAATTAAGTGGGGACGATAGTATAAAATAGGTTTTTATATCAATTTTGATTTTTACTAAATACAACAAGAAGTTCTGTCAAGAACTAAACGAGCCTACTTTCCCGTACATCGACAGCGGCATTCTAGCATCTGATCAATATTATCTTGATTATCTGAGACTGAAAATTATGTCAAACATACCTTTTTAGCATTTAAAGCTGATTTCTAAATGCAAAATATACCAATCTCATCAGATGAAATAGACACGTAAAAAGTAAATAAACGACTAAATAAAGTTTTTTGCACCTTTTAGAAAATGTAACTGTTATAGTTCTTTCGTAGAAAAATTCCTTAATCGTTTTCAATGAATAAATAAATAAATAACTAAAAGTACAAAGAACATACACAGAAAGGAAAAAAAAAAACTCGTTCGTTAATAAAATGTCCCAAATTTCATTTTTAACCCGTTGCCAGTTGTTAAATATAAATAAAGAATAAAATGCTCTCGCGAATGAAAAAAATTTTGTTACAAAAAAAAATCGTCTGCTAAAAAAAATAATAATAAAAACAAAACAGATAAATAAATAAACAAAAAATCGTCTGCACAGTCAGTCATTTTTTTTCTGAGCCTGCATTTCCGCCATATCATACGGAGTCGGAATCGGAATCAGTCCTCACAAAAGATTATCCAGAAAAGTACTTTACATGCATTATTCATCAAAACCATTTCCTTACAAAATTAGTTTGAAGGAAATCCGCTTTTAAGCTCAGGATCTTCATTTAAAATTTCCCCGTAGGCGCTAATGTTAAGTTTTTTTCTGAACGGTTCAACGTTGAACAAAAAACGGTTCGAATCAAAAAGCGAACTATGGGAATGAGAATCTCCGAGATCTTTCGAACAAAAAACAGTTTATTCAATTCGAACGGTTTACTTAAAAGTTATTAGGTGGGGGAAAGGTTGCTTGAATGGTTCAATGTTGAACAAAAAAATGTTAAAAATTTAAATATGATAATGAAGTATCCTTGCTGAGATTCTTCGAACAAAAGAAAAGTTTGTTTAAATCCCACTGCTCACTCAAAAGTTATTAGGGGCTTGTTTGAACGGTTCAATGTTGAACAAAAAATTGTTCAAATCAAAAATGTAAGTACCGGAATGAAGTGTCCTTGATAAGATCTTTCCAACAAAAAAAAGTTTGTTCAAATCGGACTGTTCATTAAAAAGTTAGTGTCGCGGGACCGGTTGTTTGAACGGCTCAAAGTTGAACCGAAAATTGTTCAAATCAAAAAATCAAGTATGGGAATGAGCAGTACTCGCCGAGATCTTTCCAACAAAAAAAGTTTGTTCAAATCAGAATGTTCATTCAAAAGTTATTAGGGGGGGGGACAGACAGACCAACGGACCGTCAGACCGACAGACCGACGACAGACGCACAAATTCCCCATCTCAATACCCAACTTTCCAATATTTAATTTTTCAATATTCATTTTTCTTTTTTATTTCTTTTTGACTCTTTTTTGGATTTGGCAATATTTTTTTGACTTGGCGATTTTTTTTGGACTTGGCGATTTTTTTAATGCATTATGCCACTTTTAATGCTTTTTAGTCTTTCTTTTATTTTTAACCGGAAAGTAGGCTAAAAAATGGCCACTTTCTTTGTAACACTGATCATTTTCAGAATGTCAGTGTTATGTTTGTACACAGCAAATACGTTGAAATTGTGCGAATTTCTTCTGCGGGGGCACTACCTTTTACCAGTACCATGTGGCTTAATTAGGCCCTGTGTACCGTCATACTATGCAATTTTAACTTTTAAGAGATAATTAATCAAAAAAAAATGATTTGATGTAGGAAAGCTGGAAAATGGGCTCGTTTACTAGCAAACGATTTTCTGATTTAAAAGTATTCATGCAATTGGTTATATTATTTCTTGATTCCATTGATTCTATTCCCGCCTCAGTATTTGTCTTGTACTTTTAAGTATACTTTTGATGGTAAAAATACTGTAGCTTGTTTTAGTAATCAAATATTGGTTGTAAAAACTGTTAGCACTATCTAACCAGCGAGGCGTTCATTACGCTAAATAAATATAACTAGCTGAAATGAAATTCGTGATTTTTCCCTTAGTTCTTTCGGTTGAAATTATTGATGTATAACTTCTTACAAAAACTAAAATAACAAAGAATATTCAGCATGGGAAAACTTTATTTTCCTTTGATAACTTAAATTGTTTTATGTTTAGGTTTAATCTCTTGAGATCTGCGTTTCTTGTAATGTTGTATTTAATTTTCTTCTCTTGGGATTCTTCTTTTCTGAAAATCCCATCTTTTCTCGAACTTACTTTATACCCAAGGCACGAATTTCAACGATTCATTGCTTCTATTTTATTGGTTTCCCGAGACAGATTTAACGCTTACAAAGGGATCTTCACGTCCAACAACATTTTGGACGCATTAAAAAAAGTCTTTAAAATAAGAAGGGTATACATTTTAACAAGTAACTCACTCGCGAAAACGTATGTGAAACGACTTTCATTTTCTTCTTTAAAAACTACAACATAATTGCTAAATACGAAATCCATTAGGTTTTTTGATAAAGATTCAAATATTTGAAAACGTTTTTTTTAAACTACGCATTAAGACCAAGTATTTGATGGACGAAATAAGTGACGTGTAAGAAATCCAGTAATTTTGAAGTCATTAACCAAAATATTTAATTTAGCTTTTCCGTCAAGTATTTTAAAACGGAATAATAAAACACACAAAACTAATTTTTAAAAAAGTTTTTTGAAACATTGAAACTTGTAGTATTTCATAATGATTTTACTTTTTGAAAATGTATTATAGGTGCAAAAATTGATCTGCTAATTTTTAGCATAATCAGCTGAATTTTAAACCTGTCGAAGATCTTTAGAATGTTTTAGGTATACATAACGCTAGTCTCAGTCTTCTCTTTGAGACCAATGCCACGCTTATTCTATCACTTCTCGGGAAACTCATGTATTACGTTATTGATAGTGGCACATATCACTTTTATGTGCTGTATGTGTGTGTTATTATTATAAACACTTTGATGTGCTTATTATGTCCTCTTATTAAACGCATTTTTCCTATACAAAATTCTACCAAACAGCAAATTGAATAGATTTGTAAACTTTAGAAACGTGTTAAATTTTTAAACATTATTACAGCATCAATATACCACCAGCTTGGCTATTCCATCCAGATTCTGCAGTTTCTTCTTTATTATGGACTAGTCATTCTCATTGGTGTGGAATAGGAAGTAACCAAGATGAAGGCAGATATCATCTTATAGCAGCTAAGAGTGTGAAAAACTGGTAGCTAATTTTGCACTGGCCTCCAGCTTGATTATTTCCTATTCCACACCAATGAGACTGATGAGTCTCATCAGTCTAGAATAGGAAGTAACCAAGCTGAAGGCCGATATCATCTTATAGCAGCTAAGAGTGTGAAAAACTGGTAGCTAATTTTGCACTGGCCTCCAGCTTGATTATTTCCTCTTCCACACCAATGAGACTGATGAGTCTCACCAGTCTGGAATAGGAAGTAACCAAACTGGAGGCGGATATCATCTTATAGCAGCTAAGAGTGCGAAAAACTGGTAGCTAATTTTGCACTGGCCTCCAGCTTGATTATTTCCTCTTCCACACTAATGATACTGATGAGTCTCATCAGTCTGGAACAGGAAGTGACCAAGCTGGAGGCGGATATCATCTTATAGCAGCTAAGAGTGCGAAAAACTGGTAGCTAATTTTGCACTGGCCTCCAGCTTGATTATTTCCTCTTCCACACTAATGAGACTGATGAGTCTCATCAGTCTGGAACAGGAAGTGACCAAGCTGGAGGCGGATATCATCTTATAGCAGCTAAGAGTGCGAAAAACTGGTAGCTAATTTTGCACTGGCCTCCACCTTGATTATTTCCTCTTCCACACTAATGAGACTGATGAATCTCATCAGTCTGGAACAGGAAGTAACCAAGCTGGAGGCGGATATCATCTTATAGCAGCTAAGAGTGCGAAAAACTGGTAGCTAATTTTGCACTGGCCTCCAGCTTGATTATTTCCTCTTCCACACTAATGAGACTGATGAGTCTCATCAGTCTGGAACAGGAAGTGACCAAGCTGGAGGCGGATATCATCTTATAGCAGCTAAGAGTGCGAAAAACTGGTAGCTAATTTTGCACTGGCCTCCAGCTTGATTATTTCATCTTCCACACCAATGAGACTGATGAGTCTCACCAGTCTGGAATAGGAAGTAACCAAACTGGAGGCGGATATCATCTTATAGCAGCTAAGAGAGCGAAAAACTGGTAGCTAATTTTGCACTGGCCTCCAGCTTGATTATTTCCTATTCCACACCAATGAGACTGATGAGTCTCACCAGTCTGGAATAGGAAGTAACCAAACTGGAGGCGGATATCATCTTATAGCAGCTAAGAGTGCGAAAAGCTGGCAGCTAATTTTACACTGGCATCCAGCTTGATTATTTCCTCTTCCACACCAATGAGACTGATGAGTCTATCAGTCTGGAACAGGAAGTAACCAAGCTGGAGGCGGATATCATCTAATAGCAGCTAAGAGTGCGAAAAGCTGGTAGCTAATTTTACACTGGCCTCCAGCTTGATTCTTTTCCCTTCCACACTAATGAGACTGATGAGTCTCATCAGTCTGGAACGGGAAGTAATGAAGCTGGAGGCGGATATCATCTTAGAGCAGCTAAGAGTGCAAAAAACTGGTAGCTAATTTTACACTGGCATCTTGCTTGATTATTTTCTCTTCTACACCAATGAGACTGATGAATCTCATCATTCTGAAACAGGAAGTAACCAAGCTGGAGGCGCATATCATCTTATAGCAGCTAAGAGTGCGAAAAGCTGGTAGCTAATTTTACAGTGGCATTCAGCTTGATTATTTCCTATTCCAGACTGATGAGTCCATAGTAACTACGAAATGCAGTCTCTGGTTGGAATAACCGAGCTGGTGGTGTTTTGCATGTAATTCGGCCTCAGGTCTGGATTAGGGGCGGTAACTAACTGCTTATTGTTTGTGCCTGTTATTTCCTCTCGCTCCTATTCTATACTTTTCAATGCATTTTATATGACATATAAGCTTTATTAAATTCAAAATGTAACTTTTAGATTAATCGCTGTTAAGCGCTTAATATTTTTAAGGCATTTTAATATAGTTCCACTGGACTACTGAACGTCTTAGGGCCGAATTCAAGTGAAACACCATTGCAATCGCTTCGAGGCGATCGCAATAGACAAAAATTGCAATCGCTACTGGAAGTCAAATTACATTAGAATCGCATCTCGTAGCGATTGTAACGTTTCACTTGAATCCAAATTTGGGAATTTGCGATTGCATTGGTGAGTTGCGATCATCCGTGTTTCACTTGAATTACTGCCTTAATTACATTTGGAGGGGGAAAAAAACCCATGAATTGTTTTTCTTTTATAAGTTGAACTCTGAAAATCTCGATAATCTTATTAGAGTGCCTGCCATTTTTTATGTAGGGGAATGTGAGGCAAAGTGAAATAGTTAAGATAACTCACCTGTCTCAGAATGAACAAATTGGAAATTTTTTCTAAAAATTATTGTACATCAAAAAAAAAAGTAATGAATTTTGTACTACAACTTGCGTTGAAGTATTATCTCTCATTTTTGGCAGTTATTTCGTACTTTCAAAAAAAGGTGGGAAATTTTCACCTTAAAAAACCATGGGGCAAAGTGAAATATACAATATTTTTGCAATGATTTTTTTTATTTGATGATTAACATTAATTTTCATCAAATGTATACGTTAATGAACGAATAAATGAGTTATGAATGAAAAAATAAAAGAAGAAATAAATAAATGATGAATTAATTAATTAAGAAAAAAATAATGAGGGAATAAAATAGAGAATGAGTGAGAAAATGAGCGAATAAATGAACAAATAAGTGAATTAAGAAGTAAAAGAATGCAGATGAAACAATAAAGAAAGAAATACGTATGTGATTTAATAAAGAAATGCATAAGTTAACAAAATGTGCTATTTCACTTTACCCCGTGTGTATTTGACAAATTATATTGAACATCAAAATCAAAACATGCTAACTACAACCAAAATAAGTAGTTCACTGGACATCAGTAAACACCAATTAATAAAATGATAATTGCAAAAATTTTGTCATTTTGTAATAACAAGAAATATTTTTGAGGAACCACGAACATTACAATATGTGTATTACATTTTGAAAATGACTTGTATATTTTTTTTGTTCATTAATCTTCAGAGCTATTTATTTCGTGACAAGAATCAACTACACGTCTATCAACTTAGTCAGAATATTGCTTGGTAGGTGGCGTTGCAAATTGAAAATATTTCACCATTTCACTTTTCCCCACATTGCCCCACTAATTTTAAATAGCTCATATAAGTAAATTATAATTGGAGTTTAAACTGTGTTTTAAGTAACTTAATCTTTTACAAAAACAAAGATTTCCAATTTATTCTTTTACAAAACTGATAATCGTAATCAGGGATGTATTGATAAGCAAACTGGCCGATTACCGATTACCGATTAATCGGCTGTTGATTAATCGGCCGATTAATGATCATGATGATCATTTTCAATACTACCAGTTTCACCAAAACTGTTTTTTTCTCTTTACAATTCCAAATTTTTGAAATGTTTGTAAATTTATTTCTGACAGAAGATTTATTTTTCTTTATTTTTTCCTAATTTTCCTAAAAAAATTTCAAACTTTCATCAAATTTCGTTGAAACAATTTTTATATTATTGTTAATAAAATTAAATTAACAAGTAATATTATTAACGCATTAATTATGTTAAGTAGGCATGAAAAATAAAAAAGAATATGGGGAATCTGTGTTGAGCACTATAATTTAGGCGAGCTTTCAATTAATTCAAGACTTTTATTTTTTGTGAAAATAAGAGGATATCGAAAAACTTGATAAAGAGGAAAGTTGTTTAAAAAAATTTTTGGACTTTAAATTATTTGTTTTGCTTTTATAGTGATGTGACGATGTGTGACACTCTGTGTCAAAAAGGGGAGGAGTGTCAAACATGATGAAAAAATTGCGAAATCACTTACGGACAACCCGATACTCCGTTAACTCTCAACCTCCAGTAACGAATCGCCTTTACTAATTCTTTCCTTTTCTAAGCGGTAAAATATTTTTGATTACTTATTACTGGTCAATACCACGGATAACTGACGGACATTTTAAAGCAAAACGGGGTATATTTTATAATAGTTAATACAAAAAATACCACTGAGCAAAAGATCTACCCCCCCCCCTTTTTATGGTATTTTTTAAGCTGAGTTTAATGTTACAATTGAATTTCAAAAATATATTTTAGATGATTTTTAAAAAGCTGTTGGGTAACTGACTGACGTACTACTTTTTCTAAATTACAGTCAGTTGTCATGTTTTCAATCAAATTTAGAAGTCATCCAAAATGTATTTTGAAAGTTTAATAGTAAAATTAAATTTAGCTTTAAAAACTACAATAATTCAGGTGTAAAATATATTTTGTTCAATACATTTTGCGTTTAATATTACAAAATGCACACCGTTTTGCTTTGAAAATGTCAGTCAATTACCCGTAGAATTTCCCTACTTCCTTTTTTATTCATATAATTTTTTTTTTAAACTGTTATTACGCTATACTAAAAATACACTAAAACTATTCCTCAATAAATGTGAAATGGAAATACAAACTTCAGAAAATAAAGTATAAACCCTTTGGCATTGTGATGTCAAGAAAAATCATATAATAAATAAGTACAAGTATAAAACTAGCTCCTGAAGCTACTTTAAACGTTTTTGAAATTACTGTAATACTTTGCATTAACACAATGAGTTGTTAAAGCGCTAATTAGTAATTCTCAAACTCTCTTCAAGTCACCATGAGTTCATCAGCTCTCTTGTCCTTTTGTGCTGAAGATTCTTTGAAAATTCCTGGAAGTCATTCAATTACCTTGAAACTAACAGTTTGGATTTAACTAATTTTATCTTGCATGTAATGCAACATTGTTCTTGACTATGTAGTAGAACAAGAGCACTTCGTAAAAGCCGAACAATCGAGCTAAATTTATTTGCATGAGAAACGAACTTTCAAACATAAAATGTCTAAAATTATTCCCGAAAACATTGTGTCAGCCGATTTTCTAATGGATTGCTCATGTTTGACAATCGGTTGGAAAATGGAGAAATTATCATATATTCATATTTTTGAAACTGGGTATTAAAAGAAAAAAAAACATACTTCTAACAAATTAAATCTTTCCAATCAAGGATTACACGCAGATTTTGAAACGCGATTATTCAATTCGAAATTGAGATGTTTTCTTGTTTTTCGAAGCTCTTTTATTATTTCATTTTTCTAAATGTCAAAATTCACCAATTTTTTCATATTTTTAATTCATGCTAAATATGATGCAAAAAGAACGTTCCTAAATCGCAATATTTAATAAAATTACAAGACTCAATCACTAAAATGTAAATTATTTACACATTTAAAAATATAGACAATTGAAACATGAAAAAAAAAGTACTAATGAAAATCGTAATATAAAAAATAATTATTTTAAATCAGCAAAATTAAAGATGAAGAACATGTCCTAAATGAATTCCTCAACTCAATTGTTTTAATGATATTGGTATACGAAGTTCTTCTGCTAGCTGTGAGTTTCAGAATAATAATACATATGGCTATATCTGTCGTACCTAAGGACCACAGATAAACAACATGACATCGTAGTAACTGTGGTCCTCTTTACACATAAAGCATCGGAAAATGTTATTCGCTATATACTAGTCACTAGGCAAACTGTGAATAGCTACCTACCAATCAGAAAGCAAATGTGTCAAACGTCAGGTAAGGGTTGCAGACAAGTAAAAACAGTAAATAACCGTCATTGCTGTTAAAGATTTACCCTTTTTTTTTTTTGATTCTCTTACTTTGGTTGTCGAAATCAATGCAAGCGCGATAGAGTTACTTTGGCCACGAAAAGGTTAGAGTATTAAAAAATAATCTTATGATTTTGAAATAACGTAGAATTCAAAAGACTATGTATTTATAACGGTAAAATCAAATGTTTAGGGTGTTTTGGTCACTATTTGCATATTAACTGTTTCATGTTTTTTTTTCTCTTCAAATTATTAAAGTGGTCTCTTTTTTTCGTTTTTTTTTTTTATTTATTATCATGTTACTGATTTCTACGTTTTTAATAGATACAAAATCGAAAATTAAATACGCAGAAAGGGAAGGCGGTGGAGGGGAGAGGGAAACAAATAAGCAAATTTATTTTTGAGGCGATTTTCTCGAGTATACCTGATATTTAATGCTTTGTAAGATGATTTTTCTCATAACTTGGAGCCTCTAGACAACCTTTAGTCAATTGGTAAATTTTAGTGGAACAATCTAATACTTTTGTTGAAACTATCGGATTCATTTAGAACGGATTATAATTTACGATGTTAATTTCGAAGAGGAAAAATACCATGAAACAAACCGAATATATATATATATATATTTTTTTAATTTTCGGTATGCCTATAAAATAAAGAATATTGAAAAAAAAAATGGTATGGCATCAGAACTCTTTGAGTTATAAGTCTTGCTACAATACCATGCTTTATGCATAAGAATTTCATTTATATAAAGTAGTTCTTATAAGGAATGCTAATTAATTCAAGTCCTTAAATTTCAGATTAAAGAAACTTAATTTAGATCTATAAAACATAAAACTTTTCAGAGTGAATTCTATTTTTGTTTATTTTTGTCAAATTTATAATCAGGTACCAGTAAGATCACTTTGGATTTGCTTTGTAAAAATTGAATATCAATTCATAAATTTCATGTCATGCTGTTTTAGTTTAGTTATAAAATATGTTTTACTACATAATTTAAAAGTTAATCTTAAACTTATCCTACATTTTAATATTTTTTACATTACAAAATTGCATTAAGAAACTCCAAGGATACCCACTCTATTAACGTTTAAAGTTGCTTTTCTTCTTAGTAAATATAAAAGAAAAACAACATGAGAGAAAGCAGTTAGCAGACAGTCATATAGTCTCTCATACACAATTTGACCATAAAATGTGAAAATATGAGTTTCATAATTTGTACTCACAAACATTTCCATCTGTCAACTTGTTGTGGAAAATGGACGACAACATGCGCTGTGCAATGATGAGATGTTTGTTACATTTTGACGAGGGAAGCGTTTGTAAATCCTTGACCGTATATTTCCACCAGCACCACTCGGCGAATGCGACTATGGCCATCACGACCCCCGTCACCACCAGGGGCTTCGTCCACCCCATCCTCGTGTCTTCCAGGGTGGGCTGGTGAATCTCTTGAATGTGGACGTCCAGCATGTTCGTCCGCCGAGAAGCCTGCCCTCAGAAAATAAATAAAACGAACTCCTTGAAAAGTGTGCTTCTGTTTTCTTCCCGCGGACTGTTCAAAAGATGATGGACCTCCACATCTTAGAATTCTGGTTTTTGTTCCCAAGTGTTCGTTCCAGTTCCGACAGCCGGTGACGTAACAGCTCGACGTCACTTCCGTCGCACGCGCGAGTTGAGCGGTCGGTGGTGCGTGGGTTTCGGTTTCGCTTTTTGAAAGGAATTCTCAAATTAGATTTCGTCGAACATGTCATTTAGATAAAATGATGCTGGCACTCAATTAAACCGCCCTGTTGTGCGTAACGGCGGCTGTTAAAACCTGTTTTTAGGGGGAAAGGGCAGCAGAATGATGGCATGTATGTTTATGTGAAGACTATTTATGCTCAACCTATGTTGACGTTCATGGGCGCCTCGAAAACAATATACATTTTCTAAAAACCACCAATTCGAAGTAATTTTTTAATTTAGGATAAATATACAATCAATGAAAAATACTTTACTATAAAACCTTCTTAGGTTTTCAAATGCAAACAAATTTTGAATAAGCACTCCAAGTGAAGAACAAGGTAAAAGTCTTTACGCTTTGTCACTTTTTCCCCCTTGCAATTCAATGATCGTCGAGTGACTATAATAGGGTCATTCCATGGTGACTAACGTAACCGTTTTGACTTGTAACCCAAAGGATAAAAAATATTTTTTAGTTATGCTGGTGGATTTACAATGTACATGGTATCTATATATCATTTTTGCTAAGAATTTAAAACAAAACTACTGACAATAGATATTTTTTCAACCAAAACAGCAGTGAGACTAACGTAACATTTTTGCAACCCTGAAAACTAATGTTCATGTAGTGAGGCAAATATTTCTGAAAGTTAAACAAGTGTTAAAAATTGGATGATATACTTGAAATATGTGTCAAGTTGGCCTTTAAAAACATAAAGCACATTTATTTAATCTTAATTTTTTAGTCTTAAGTGTCACTTTTACTCAAGATGACGTGTGACTAACGTAACGTGACTAACGTAACCATCGAATAACAAGCAGTAAACACACTACAAACTATTTATTATGGCTAATCTCAGTGATAATTACAATACTTTTTCAATGTTTTTTTTATCTTTGTTGTATGATTTTTATTTATTTATTTATTTATTTTTTGATACTTTTTTCACCTCGGTACTTTTTTTTTCTTCGGCTGAGGTTGACATTTCTGTGTAATGACCCAATATTCCTTTGATGCCACATGAAATGATTTTTTTGTTCTTAGTTTGATATGTGTTTTTCTTATTAACAAAACAAGGAATTTCAATTTTGCCTGCTGTCAAGATTATTAATTCATTGTTCACATAATATGAAAATATGTTCGCAAGCTTGTGATTTATAAAATAGGGCTTTCTAAAGGTATAATGGTTTATTTTTGACGGCTAATTTTAATTATTTGTTAAAGGATAATAGTACTCTCTACACTTTCTCTCTATTTCAAAAAAAAAAAAAAACTCAGAGCTTTGGACATGTTGCATTTCGTAAGCCCTTGATACACATCCACTCAGAGCAACAATTGCATCAGAGCTATTTTATAAATGTACTAGCTGTACCCGCACGGCCGTGCTCGTGCTATGAAGGTAAAGAAACATCTTTGAGCAAATGTAAATTACCCTTTCAGATCAAAATAAAAACAGAGATGTTGATTCGATAATTAAAATGTGAGCACAGAATTTCATTTAAGCTCCAAACATCTTCCATGAAGTAATAAAAAAATCTTGACACAATGACAACAACTGTCCGTCAAAACTCGCTCTTCAAAGGAAAAAAAAGTCATGCAATTTAAATGCGTTTTAAAATCCTTCAAAACAACCGCCATAAAAAAATTCTTTCAAGAAATTAAAATAATAGAAGATACAACAAAGAATTTAAAAGGTGCAGCCATTGCAACACAATAAAGTAGTAATAACTTGAAAAAAAAAAAGAAAAATTTGGACGCTGTGCTTCAAACGCCTGTAACTATTTTCTGTTTAAGATAGAAACATGGATCCTCGACCACAAGTCGAGATAAATCTATGGTAAAAATATCGCTCTATCCAATAGTGTAAAAAAGAAAATTGGAGAACAATTTTTTAATTTTCGTTGATGGCTTTGATGAGGAAAGTTGCGTCGAAAATCGAGCGAAGCCTTGAAAAAAGTAAGTTTAAAACTCAAATAACTCTTAATGTATTTAAGTTAGAGAATAGGAACAATGGGTGCATCAAACGCAGAAAAATTTTGTTTCCATCCACGTAAAACACTAATATGTTTAAGAAATTTTTAATCCCAATATTTGGCGATTTACGTGAAAATTGACTTGAATTGAGATAAAAAAAGAAGAACAGCGAATTGATTTTTTTTCGAACTGTTGCATAAACCTTTCCTGTGCGAAAAGAAACAAAAGCTGAAATTTATAGCAAAATCTGCCGGTCAGTTCTCGAGTTTTGCGCGTTCAAACACTCAGACGCTTTTTGAGGCTTCTTTTTATACTATGTAGAGAATTTCTCTGTGCGTTTATAAAATTTGAAACTCACCTAGCAGTAATATGCAACTAGAATTTATACATTTTTTAAGAACATTAGTCTAGAGAAAATTTCTCTCAAATGAAGTAAATGTGTGCTACATTAAAGTTAGCCACAGTCAAAAGGTTGACAAGGTTACTGTATAATTTTTAACTAGACATACAGCATTAAAGTGGCTTAAGGGCGGTAACTTATTGCATATTACCCAGCTTTTGCCTTCAAATTTCGAGTTGAGCCGTACCATAGTAGGATGATATGATCGAGCTGTGGGTGCATTTGCTTCAGTTCTGCCTTAGCCCTGGCTTAAGGGCGGTAACCTATTGCATATTAAAGTAAGCTTTAATTTCAGTTTGTTTGAAAGAAAGTTTTGAAAGATGCATTATTCTATTGCAACAATCCTAAAAAGAAGTTAGCTCTTTTCTAAATGAGCCTACTTTTTCTAATGTCAAAATTATTATTTTTTTAAAGCAACCGTATCGATCGGTTTAAGGCTCGAAATTAATTTAAACCTGTTTTGAAAAGAGAAATTTTTGAAAAAAATATATGATTTTAACATAAAATAAAACAGTTGAGTAAATGTGTAAATGTTATCTAATTCATTGTTCTAAACTCTTAGTCATCATAATTCAATACATTATTATTTTTCAAACAGTAATTGTTTAAATCAGGGTTGGGGTTTTGGACGTCCAAAACTGGTTTTGGACAGGACAGGTGGGTTTTACTGTCCAAAACTGTCGAAAACTGTCCAAAAGTGTCTTAAACTGTCTAAAGCAAGGCAAAAGGGTTTTAAGCTGACTAATTTCTATTAGCTGTAATATTGATAATGCTTACATCTTAGTTTCTTAGTGTTAATTAGTTGTAATTAATTAAAATTTGACAATATTTAATTATATTAGTAATTTTAATATACATTAAAAAAATGAACAATTTACTCATTTACAATTTACCACATCATAAAAATTTCATAAAATAGGAATTGGTAGTACTGTCAAAAAAACGCTCTTGAAGCAGATAATTTCAGCTCCATTTGTAGGGGAAGACCGCTTATATTGGACCACTGCTTAAATTGGACCTCGGGCTTAAAATCTAGTACAGAGATCTGTGCTACACTTTAACAGTAGAAATATAAAGTTTTAGGAATAAAAACAATGTGTATGAAGTTTCACCAGTATTCGAACTGTTTAGCGTGAGTTACGGCTTGATTTGTGTTGAAAACGTGCGAAATCTTATTTTGCGGACTTGTTTCTAGAAGGATAACTCAAAAACTTGTAAATTGCGCTAAAATGCTGTTACAGTATTATAATCTGTGTTTAATAAGGATTACATCGATGTATTTACATGCGCGATTGTGATAGTTTTTGACAGAGAAATAAGCCGAAGAATAAAAAATGGCGTGTTTTCCTTTATTGGACCGAAAAAATTTTCCTATAATGGACCGCTGGTCCAATTTAAGAATATGATTTTAAAGAAGACTTTTTATTAATCGTAACACAAAATAAGCGACTCCTTTTATTTAATAGCGTAGTTAAAATTATTTTAAGCATACTTTAACACTTATTCTCGATATTCATTTAAACTTTTTTATCAAGCAGAAACTGCAACTTCTCAAAATGTATGTTTTTTCTTTCTCTCCATTCATTAAGCTGCAGTTTCAGGTTGCTAAACATAGTTATTAACTGAAATAAAATTTACGCTAGTTTACCGAGAGAAAAAATAGGAAAATCTTCGATATTTTCGAAATGATTTTAAAAGGAAAAAAAAACTTACATGCAACTAAAATGTTCAATGTAGAAGAAGCCGGTATTTTCACAGTCCAAAAGCCCCAAAATGTATTGACGTATAGAGGTAACAATCAGGTTGGAACAGTAATGAATGGTGAACGTGGTATAAACACACTGATTATTTGTTGCAAGCTTTGCTGGTGAGCAATATACTTATTCAAAAAAAAAAAAAAATGTTTTCATCACAAACGATAATTCACACAATTGATACAACATTTCATCAAAATTGTTAAGCCAAGCAATGTAAAAAGAATGTCCTTCTATTAATGGATAGGCACAGCACTTACATAAAGAACATTGATGCAATAAACTTGGCTAACGATAATGCTTTCTCTTTAAGCACATCATGCACGTAGATGTGGTCTTTATTCAGTCTGTCTACATATTTTAATGTAGCATGTGATACATGGATGCGAGAACATCTAATGAGATCCATTATTTAATATCGCATTGGAGAACTGTTTGGTAACTCTTATGGGCAAGCCGCAATCAAGGCCATGGCAAATGCTGTGAGTTGATTCCAAAGAATAGGAGTTTGGATTGTTAATTGACATGTGTTTAATAACACTGACTTGGCTGCAGCAGAATTAGAATCAAGTAGTCCAGATGAAACTACTCCAAGTGAACAGGTTACATGTTCTTTGTAAGTTGTACACCATGTACAAGAACTAGCTACGACTTAGATTAGTACAAGTTCTGCAGAATCGGCGGATAGTTCTCATCAAAACATGATTGCCAACTCTAACTATGATTTTGTAAAGCCGGCTCACATATCCCCTTTTCCTAAAACAATAAAAGAAACAAAATGGAAGGCTATCTCAGCAATCATTCTAACGCCGTATAAATGAGGCATAGAGCAGAAAAAGTCACACAAGAAGAAGCAAGAAACTGCACAAAACAATTGCTATTGCAATGTTTGTCATAGAGATGAAGTGCAAAACATGATTAAGTGTATGAAATACCATTGGCAAGTTTATCAACACTGCCTAAGTGAGGCCGAAGCTGAAGAAATTCTACTGCAAATCCTGGAAAAAAGCTGTATAGTTCAAACATAAATTATTCGATGATTTCTTGGTACGGTCCAATTTAGGAAGCGCATGGTTCAATTTAGGCGCATATATTCCTAACATGGACTTTTGCAACTTTTTATAAGATAATTTTTTAAAAAATAATTTTCAAATTTTCCGAAAATATAAGGTCCTAGGGCGGTTCCTGATTAAATTTAGCTTACGATGCTCTATTTCGCATTTCTGTTTTGCTTCACATTAAGCAACACAGGCCTCCTGTTCTTAAGGGGTCCAATATAGGCGGTCTTCCCCTAACTCAAAATGTGTTAAACTGAAGTCTTTTGTGGTTTCTTTACAATAATGTTTTCAGTGATGTTCAAATAATTTTTTTAACCTTAGATTTAAGAATAATAAACTGATAATAAAATGTTTTTCACTACTCAAGATTTTTTTTTTTTTATTTTTGTTTTTAATACTGTGTATTTTGTTTCTAACAATATATATATGAAGGGCTCGGGCGTAAATAGTGGTATCTGACAAACTCGAAAAAACGTATTGTTTCAAATTAAAGAAAGAAAAATCACTTGTAAAAATGTAATTAACTATATCCGAGACACACAGCACTTAATCAATATACCGTCTTCATTTTTTAAATAGAAGAAACTTGCTACACATACAAAAAATGCAGAATATCATAAAAGTATTGTACAAGAAGCAATTACTAAAGCGAAAACAGAATTCAATTGTGAAGTAAAAGCTGTAGTGACAGATAATGCTCGAGTTATGGAAAAAGCAAAAGAACAGTTGTTTGAAGAGGATAACAGCTTAATAGTTTACGGCTGCAATGCACATTACTTGAATTTATTAGGACAAGATATCACACCAACTCAAATAATGAAGAACATTGTAAAGGTTCAAAAGTATTTTCGAAATCACCACATACCCAGTGCCCTGCTAAAAGAAATGCCCAACTCAGTAAAACCCCAGCTACCAGGAGAGACTCAATGGAAAAGCCAAGTTACCTGCATTGAAGGTTTTCCTCGCAATAGACCAGCATATCAAAAAATTGTTGAAGAACATGAAAAAGACATAGACAAAGACATTGCCAATCTCATTAATAATTATAATTTGTTATTAGATTAGTATCAGCTGAAAATCTTATATGTTTTATGTACATATTTAAATGTTTACATTAAATAAATTAAGTCTTAACTTCAAGTATAATTTTGTGCTTTTGATATTTGTTCAAAATATAAAATTGTACTAAAAATGTAGTTTTGGACAGTTTAGGACAGTTTTGGACACATGGGTTTTGGACAGGACGGTTTAAACCATGGTTTAAACCGTGGTTTTTACCGTTCTGTCCAAAACCTTGCCAACCCTGGTTTAAATCCAAGCACTTCTTTTTCTAGTCGGTAAGTGGGGAAAAATAAGGGAAGCAAACAAAGGAAATGAGCTATAGAATATATTTCCTGCAAAATAATAATTCCTGTTTGAATGGTTAAAAAAAGGGAAATAGACTGATAACGACTAAATACAATACTATTCAAAAGAGCTTCATTCAATTAGGCATTAAAAACTATTTTTTTTTCCACAGATTTATTTTTTAACTAGTTGCCAAAACAAAAAAATGCGTTACGTGTAAGAATATTATTGCTTGTTTAGTATTATCACTTGCAATGTTTTGTTTCCCTTTAAAATTCAAAAAAAAAGAAAGAAAAAATGTAAAGCAGTTTTGAAAAAAGCAAGACATAAAAAAGCTTGTTTATTGAAGTAAATAAAATTATTGCCACCTACCCTCATAATATAAACAGTTTCTTCTTCGAGTATAAAGTTTATCTTCAATACATTTTAAGCATTCGACATGATAATATAATGCAAAACGAACAAGTTTAGGTACTTCACTTCCTTCATAAATTATTCAGTTTTATCCATCTATAAAAATGAAATTACAAAACAGTAGCAAATATTGATAGGAAAAACACGATCTTGTTAAATTTTAAGCATTTTCAAAACATAAAACTCTTTCTCTAGTCGTAAAATAGAACGTAAATGTCTTGTATTTTCCTTCTTGGAATAGACTGTGTTTCTTAAATGGAATTTTTTTATTAGAAATCGATGTATTTGTTGTTTGTAATTTAAAAGTTTAAAGCATTATTACCTTACTCTTTCACGTCGTTCTGTATATAGATGATAGTTAAATATCATAAGAAGTTTAAAAATTTGCAGTATTTGTGTTCTGTAGTTTATTGATATGTCTTGTTTAAGGCGTCAGAAAAAGAGAAGTTTAAAATGAGCATCAGCCAAGGAGCTTTTCTTTTCAGCTATTTTTCAGTACATAGATTGCTATTGAGGAGAATAAAGTAGTTTGTTACTTCCCTTTCTTAAAAATTTTTAACTCGCGTTTTTTGCAAAAAAATTTCTAAAAACTTTTCTTTTGAAACTAATTGTCTTATTCTCTTGTATTACAAACGAAATTTTTCAGTAATTTTCAGAAATAAACTTATCCTTCTCTCAAACATGTGATACTCACCATTTTATTTGTTCTTTCATTTCCTTGTTCACTTGACAGTCTTTGGCATTTGAACCTGTCTTTTTCTTTGTAATTTTTATGCACTAATGATGCGGCTTGCCTTCTATGGCCCCGAAACAGCTGATTACGGAGTTTTAAACTGTTTTAATGTATATATTTGTACTTTTTAAAACGTTGTTTATTTTTACTCATATGATACTCATTTTGTGCTCAGTTTAAATGCAGAAATACATTAAAAAAGTGAATTTTACTTGTGGTCTATTCTACTGAAAACGGGACATTTCACGGGAAACCAGACATTTCACAACCTGAAAAAATTTCTTTTTTGAAAGGATACAAGGTACTAAGTTTATTTCTGAAACTTCAAATCATATAGATCCAGGGATTATTTTCCAGTATTTTCATGTTTTTAATGGCAACAGGGCTTCTCAGATAGCTGACACCAGCTGAATGCTGTAGAGTAAAAACATCCTGGTTACTTAACATGTTTTTTTGCTATTATTATTCATCATTTGAGAATTAAGGACTAATTTATTTCGCACACTAGTTTTCACTCTTACGAGTTTTTTTTCCCTTTAATATTTTTCGAATATTGTAATTAATTTTTTTTTTCCCTTAGCAATTTTTTTTTTCGTTTTTACTTTATTTTATTATTTATCTTTTTCTGATCGACGGAAAGGCCACCGCCCAAGCTTCTACGCTCCAGACAAGGGCCGCTTCTACCAACCCTAAAAATGACTAAAAATATGGCTCATCAAATCTAGTTTTGACTTCATTAAGTTATCTTTCTTCGTGTACTAATCTTCCAACCTTAATGTTTCAGAATTGAATTACAGGAAAATACAGTTTAACTCTTGGGCTCAATGGGCATTTTGTATGGTGATTTTGATTTGCTACTAATTTTAATAAAATTTTATGCACATCACATAAGTCTCGGATATATCGAACGGAAAAAATTCTGACTTCTTCACTGAGGATATTCGCAGATGAATGTTTTCTTTTTCTGAAATCATTCATAATTTTTGTGAGATTGTAGAAGGTCCACTGTGTATTCAGAACAAAATGTTCCTTATTTTGCATGAAAAATGAAGGTCACGACGCTACTTGACCTTTAGACACTTTAATTTTGCTTGTAGCTAAAACTGTCTACGGCTTGTTGATTTTGATTTTCTTTTCTTATTTTTTCATATAAACATTCAATTCTGAATGTACTAATTATTATATTACAATGTGTGTATTAGCAATAATAAAAAGCAAAAATTGTACTTTTAAAGAAAGGGAAGATTTTTTTCTTTTTCCACAGTATCACTTATTCGTGTCTGTTACATTTAATGTCGAATACGAAGGAATTTATAAATTTGGACATTTTGCTCTAAGAGAGTTCCACCGTATTTAGAAACATTTTAAAACTGATTAACTACTTTCCCATTTGTAGAAATTTACAGTAGGAAACAATTACAAGTGATAAAGGGAAACTGATCTGTCTTCCTTCATATAACTTACTGTCAAACATATCATTCCTTACGTTAAGAGTGAGTCGAATCTTGCTATCTAACCAATAATAGGTCCGTTTTCCTTTAAGTATTTATCCATAAACGATCCGGGTTGTTTTTATTGCTTTTGCTATTTTAAGAGTTTTTTGGCATCGCTTTATCATCGTCAATCTTTTTCACTGCTTACTTAAGTGACCAATATCCGCAATTAAAAAAGCCATTTAAACAAAAAGGCAGACTTGATGCAATGTGATGAAGGAGTAATAACAAGGAAAAATGTTTTCGGTCATTAAGCGTTGATTTGGTTGATAGTTTTAGAAAAACGTAACATTTAATAACATTATCTAAGGTATGATTCTGATGTAGGTAGTAATTTAACAATTATTTTCTTAATACATTTTTTCTGTATTGTTCAATATGTGTGTGTAAAAAAATATTTACTGTGAAGGTAATCAAATATATGGTAAACAGATAAAACGGATGTAGCGTCCATTGAGGCAAATGTAAGCAAGGAGTCAACACACTTTTGATTTTTAAAACTAAACTATTTGGTGAGTAAAGATTAAAATTGTGAAGAAGACCTGAGAGCAGCCGTGGTTTCTAAATAACTGCGCCGGCATCCACACTTGTTGGAGATAACACCATAAAAAAAGTTGCTTTGCGAAGTTTAGTAATCTTACATTTTCCTCTCTCGCAAAGGCTAATAAATGAAAAAAAAGTGTTTTCAGCTGTTTTAATTTATTATGTCAATTGTTATTAAAAGCATTTGTTCATGGATGTCACCTCTCCTATTTTCTGTACAACCCATGTGTTTTTACTCCCCACCAGGTCCCGATTGAGATATCACGGGGCCCTTGGCCAAATACTTTTTTTGGGGCCCCCTGTACTGAGGTTTTACAATTTTAAGTATAGGATGAAACCAATTTAGGTATTGACTACAGCAATTTTAGCCATTTGGGGGCCCCCTAAATTGTGAGGGACCAAGGCCGTGGCAAGGCCTATTTAGTAATCAGACTCTGCTCCCCACATTTATATTTTGCGCGATGTAGACTAAAATTGATTAAGATTTGTTATTATGCCTATCTTCCTGGAAAACAATATATATTTCTTCTTAGATTTTGGTAACAGTTTTGCTGGCACTTTGCATGTACAGTAAATCTCCAATTTTACGTTGTCCCTTTCGTACGTTATCCCGCTTCCGACGTCATTTTCTGTTGGTCCTTGAAAAAGGCTACACTGATAGCGTTAAAAGATTCCAAATTCTACGTTTTTCTCTTTCGAACATCCGATTTACCCTCTTTTCTTCAATAGATTACAATCCTTTTTCTTCTGCAAGATTAAAACAATCCAGTCCTTTAGATATTTTTTTCAAGATAAATTAGTTTCATAACGTTTAAAGCCGCTGTGGAGTTCTCTCTGTTTTCTCTTACTGTAGAAATGTTAGAAAGCCTCCGTTCAATTGTCTGATCCGATGTTCCTTCACAGCAACTGAGGATCAGAGCTGCTGACAATCTTCTTCTGGAAAATTCCCCAGAAGTCAATGCCGCATGTATCGTCTACACTGCAAAAAATAAACTTGTTTTTACAGTATAATATTAGCAGCCGAGGTTCCAGTTTAAAACTAAAATGCACAGTAATAAACTGTAAAACTAGCGATTTAACAGTTTCTTCCATTAAAGAAAGCAGTTTTACAGTTTATTGCCGTAAAATTAAGCTGTATTATACTGTAAAAACAACAGTACGATACTGGCAGCAGAGGTTCCAGTTTAAAACTGTAAAAAACTGTAAAATGCATTGTAATAAACTGTACAGTGATAAATGTATTTAATACTGTAAAATTAGCAATTTTACAGTTTAGTGCTGTAAAAGTAGCTATTTTACAGTTAATTACCGTAAAATTTGCAATATTTTTAGTTTATTACTATAAATTAGCTGTGTTATAGTGTAAAAACAACATTTATTTTTACAGTGTATCACATCGCGACTTTATCCGCTTCCGATAGTAGTGATGAAACAATAAAGACGAAAAAGAAATAATGGAGAGTGTCCCTAAATCTAATCAAGCGATTCAAAGCCTTTTTTTTTTTTGAGCGATGACGAATTGCTATTTGTTTTCATTTTCAGCCATTGTGGTAGTGTGGTTAATTTTTTAGATTGGAACCGGAGCCTACCACTGGCCCCTGCTGCAGTCCTCGCCTTCAGCTCATCCGGGTGATGGCCGTCCATGAGCTACATACACACACACACACACACACACACACACACACACACACACACACACACACACACACACACACACACACACACACACACACACACACACACACACAGTGAGTACCTGCATTGCAAAATATTTCTCTAATTATACATTCTCTTTTGTCTCATTTTATAAAAATCCGGAAGAGAAGCAAAAACATTATGTTTAATTAGCGTAAGTATTCATTTTTGCTTTTTTTCCCCCACTGAAAATCATTCCTGTAAAAATACAGGCGAGAAAGTGAGCATCTTTGGTAAGCAATTATTGCACCTCAGAGCCAAACTAGCGGGTTACAAAATGGCAATTTTCAGATTATTACCGCATTGCATCTAGATTCTTATTCCGCATTACCCCATTAGAATTTTATTCTGCAAAAGAAATTCCGTCGACGTTACTCAGTAACTTTAAAAGAGCGCGCGTTCGTTCTCTTGCATTCATCAGAATAATGTTTTTGCTCTCTCCTGAAAAGTAACGATGATGGACTTACATTAGTCTGGCTTTGAGGATTAACTCTTTTATACTGATGATCATCTCTAAAGATGAACAGTGTGATTTTGCGTGTTTGTATTAGGTCAATTCGCAGTGTATTTCTACGTATTTTAGTTATGTTATATTACAATCTTACAGCTTTTCCTCTTTTTACTTTATAGTCTTGGTTTCTTATTTATGTAAACAATAAAATAATCATGTAGTGTTTCGTTGCATTTCTCTCCAGCTTCTGTTTTTTTTTAATTATCTTTCATTCTTTTTTTACGATAATGTCTAAAGATTTTGTGTTTTTAATGTGTAATTTTATTTCTGTCTCTAGATAAATACTTTTTAGGACCTTATAATGAGCTTTCATCGATTTTTTTTTTAAAGTACGTCGAGCGCTTCTCAAAAAATCCATAGAGATCTAGAAATGATGAGCTGTACTTATATATTTCTACTAATAATAATGTTTGACAGTGTTCGCTTTAAAAAATAAACATATACTCAATTTACACCTGTTTTAGTAGCTGTGACGTGTGGGACAGCTTGCGATTTTCTTACGTTCAAATTAATGAAAACAGTTAATAAGTAATATGTAAAACATAATTTATTGTCAAAATCAAAGAGATAAGAGATATATATAATCACCTAGATAAGAAAAAAATCTAAAAAATATTAAATTTGCTTTTATAAACTAAAATTTCATGAAAATATGCATAAAGAACAAATTTTAACAAAATAAAGAATGCAAAGTGTATGTCAGCCGTTGTTTCGCTTATATTCTTTAGAAATGAAATACAAGTACTTTTAAATGTCCTTAAATTTATAGAAACCTTTCCTTTTAAAAAAAATGGGTGGAGAAATAATGTTGAGAATCTCTTTTCTTAAGCAGTTTCGTTTTGTCGTTTAGACCATTTAAAACACCCTGGACGTTTTGTTGGCTCCATTACATTTATAAAACATTTGTTACTTTCCACCTTTTTAAATATTTCCACTGGATACGACTGCCCTTCATAGTACACAACAACATATTTTAGTTATTTCTTTGAAATTAATTTTGTACAACTTTTCGATTGAAATGTGGAAGTCTCCCCAGAAATTCAGTGTGTTCTGCATGCTAGCTCTCAGCCTTTGCAATGAATTTCATGGAAGCTAGATATGCTTTTAATACTTGTAGCGTTTTTCCAGAGACTTTTGTTGAGCCCTTTTTCTTCGATCTACTCTTTTCCATTTGGCTATTTCACGGAAAACCGGACGTTTAACAAGCTGAAAAAAAAATCTGATTTAAAAGAATATTAGGTACTAAGTTTATTTTTGAAACTTCAAGTCATATATATTTAGGAATAATTGTTCGGTATTTTTGTTTTTTGAGTGGCAACAGGGCTTCAAAGATATCTGACGCCAGCTGAATGCGGTGGAGTAGAAACCTGCTTTTAGACTACAGTTTACTGTGTTTTATATTAAGTTGGATATTTCTACTGTTGTATTTAAAAAGAGTGAGGGCCCTGCTCCACATTGACGTAAAGCAGAAAAATAAATCAGATTGGTTGGTTGGTTACTTGAGGTTTACTGGCACAAGAGCCTTCATAGGCTATGCTGCGCCAAACCATGAAAATAAAGCAGAAACGTAAAATGGATTAAATAGTGTTCCTATGGAGAGTACCCGGATTTTTGGTTTCTGCCTTCGGTTTCGATCGCGTTTTCCGCTGATGTGCATCAGGGCCCTGAGTGTTTTTTCATTTTATTCCTTATGTTAAGGATTTTTCAGTAGTACCCGATCGATACCATGAAACTTATAACCTCCCTTTATTTTCGTCGGGGACTTAAAGTACTTCTACTTACTAAACAATATATTGTACATAAAAAAATCTCTCCGTTTTTGCTCAGAACTACTTTTGTTTAAAATTTCCTGAACGTGGCGTCAAGTGAGGGTCAATTTCATTACCTTATAACTAATTACTAAATTGAAATTATTTCAAATCTTTTCAGAAATATTTACACGTATTAAGGTTACTACTTACAAGCTGTAACCATTTCCAGTTTCAGCTCTTAGTTTAGTATTAATTACAAAACATAAAAATATTCTGTTACGTGTGGGACATGAAGATTCATTAACTTTGACATGTAATAGAGTAACTTGTTCTGCCGTAAAATCCTTAAAATACAATATTAAATGAAAAAGGAACGCACCTTTTTACAAAATGAGAAAGCAGAAACATCCAGCTTTATTTGAAAACAAAGTAAAATCCTATTGAAATCAGCATGTTTTTACTCTACAGCATTCAGCTGGTGTCAGCCATCTTTGAAGCCCTGTTGCCACTCAAAAAACGAAAATACTGGAAAATTATACCTGGATCTATATGATTTAAAGTTTTAAAAATAAACCTAGGACCTTCTATTTTTTCAAAAAAAAAAAAAAAAAATCAGGTTGCGAAATGTCTGGGTTGACCCATTAAATGTCTGATTTTCTTTTCTTTTATAAAGCATATATCGCAACTTATAAATGCTTCATTTCAGCTAATTTTACTCATGGAAAATTCAGTTTCATACTAAGATCTTACAACATAAAACTTTATAATAATAATAATAATAATAGCAATAACGATTTGCTGAAAAAGAAAATTTTCTAGTCTAACTTATTCCCCCCCCCCTTTCTTTTCTTTTTTTTTTTTTTTATTTTTTTTACGATTATTAGCAAATCAGGTGGAATTTACTACGTTTAAAAAAACTTAAGCGGTTTTCCTAAAAAGAAAATTTAATTTATAGTTTTTGTAGCAACTTTTGAATAATGAATAGTTTTAGCAGCGCACATCGTTTTCCTAAATCGTACATTTTATTTACTTATTATTTTTTATTAACTGCATATTCTTATATTTTAATTGATTGCAAGCGTTGCAATTTTTCAGTCACTACTTCTTTGCGCAATACAGATGAGCTAAATTTTTGGCGCCATTCGTGAGCCCAATCTGGAAGTTGATCTCTCCCAGAAAGCGATCCAAGCTTAGTTTTCTGCCTAGCAATTAGCCGTTTCTAATGCATATGAGCTAGTAAAGTATTCGTAATCGAGATCAAAAGTAGCTCATATTGTTACTCGATCCTTATCATTCATTTCAGCAAGCATTCATCCGAACAAAAAAAAACTGTTTTTTACAAGATACTACTTTTTCTGCATAGTTTCTGCTTCTGTATATTAAGGAAAATATTTAATCGTTACGTTTCAAAAATTATTAAGAATTTCTTCTGATGCTGTTACACTGCAAAAAATAAGTTGTTGTTTTTACAGTATAATACTGAAAACAGAGGTTTCAGTTTAAAACTATAAAATCGCAGTAATAAACTGTAAAACTAGCAATTTTATAGATTATTACTGTAAAATTAGTAATGTTAAAGTTTATGAACGTTTTGAAATATTAGATTATGTGTGAATCGAAACTATCCAATTAATAATTAAGATATATTCTCCAAATATGTTTTTAGATTGTAAATGTAAAAGTCATTTCATCTGGTATTTGTTTGATTATAAACTTGAAAGATATATAAATTTAGTTATAACAAGAAAATCCCTTCGTTAAATTTTAAACATCAAACTGTTGTTAGGAGAGTGTTTAAAGAAGAGAAAAAAAAAAGATTAAGCAATAGCATCTAAATGAAAAAGAATGCGAATGATATGAAGAAATTTGCTCTTTCCCTTTACGCACCTGTAATCACAGATAATATAGATTTTACTTTTAATGCCAAGGTCCACTTCGTTGACTTAAGAGTGAACAAAAGAATTCCAAATCATAACTCATAATGACCCTTTTCTGCCAAAGGTTATAGCTTTTCTTTCAGACATCGCACACAAAGTTAGCTGATTCCGATGAAACCGAGTAACTCTGAATCGTCATTCATAATCATCGTTTATCGGGACTTTATTATCCATTTTACAAGGCGTAATCGACGGCTAAAACCATTCCACCTGCAACAGAGCGAAACCGTTCTTTTTTTTTCAAAAAAGCGAAAGGGAATGCCGAAATCGAGAGTGGTTCTTCACGGAAGTTCGTTGAATAGAGGATTGGAGCCAACGCTTGGTGTTAAGGTCGGGGCCTACGTTAGTTACGAGCCACCGGGTTGTACGGATTAGAACGCCATTTAGACCGTTAGTCTAGGCTTGTTCTGTTTCGGTCAGCTTGAGCTGAGATCTAGTTCTTACGGTGGCTTGGCTGCACTCTAGTTGGAGTGCGTAGTGTAGTCTGATCATATGATAATTTTAATTAACAGAGAAATTTGGTTTTTTAATTACGAAATGTGCTATTAATTTCAATGATGATTACAGAAAACATGGCATCAGGACTGAGTAAGTTCTTTAAACCGTATGTCCACCTCTTGTTGCTCCACCTGCTAGACATTTGCACGATGTTTCAAATGTCTAGGTGTGACTTATTTTTATAATTGGAATATAATCTCTTTGGGCTGCCCCGAAATGATTTGTTGCTTTGAGAGGTGGAGGCATCATAATATTCCGATAGTTTGTAACAAGGGATGGGGGACAAATCTCATTTGTTTCATTAAAGTAAGTTTATGAAAAGTAGTGTGACATGTGACAAAAGGTGTGGGGAAAATAATATGGTGAAGTGTGACACTATGTGACAAAGAGGTAGAGGGTCAGAAATAATGAAAAAAAGTGTGAGATCATTTAAATAGAGACCCTTTTCCCAGAAGTTAAAATTTTAATTCAAAGGAAACAAAAAACTATAACAGTACAAAATGCTATAACAGTACAAAAAACTATAACAGTACAAAATGCGTGCATTGCAAAAAAAAAAAAAAAAATTCAGTATAATACTAAATGCAGAGGCTCTAGTTTTAAACTGTAAAAGCACAGAAATAAATTGTAAAACAAGAAATTCTACAGTTTATTACTGTAAAACAAGCAATTTTACAGTTTATTATAGTAAAGTTAACTATATTATGCTGTAAAAACGGAAGTATAATATTGGCAGCAACGGTTCCAGTTTAAAACTAAAATGCACATTAATAAACTGTAAAACTAGCAATTTTAGTTTACTACTGTGAAATTAGCATTTCTTCCAGTTTATTACAGTAAAATTACTATAAAATTAGCTGTATTATACTGTAAAAATAACATTTTTTTTCAGTGTAATGGCATGCAATTTGGCTCTAACCCGCACTCCGGCTCGATTACGATAGCTAGGCGCGATACTAAGACGAAAGCTAAAAGTTGTTTCGAACCTTTTAGAATTAAAGTCAAAATCGTGATTTTATCAACTTTTAGAAGAGTTCTGATTTTTTTTTTTTTTTTTGATTCGGTGGCTGAATAATTGCTTCTTTGAATATCGCGAATAATAAGGTGGCTTATGAGGTGCCTATAAGGTTATTTCGATTGATTTCGAGAATACCCAATAAAGCTAGTGTGATTGTAAACGTCTTTTCAATGCAGACTTCTAGAAAAAGAAATTCTCTGAGCTTGAACAACAACTCCTAAAACAGCAGTTTCGACAACAAAATGCTATTATAAAGAATAGTTTAAGAGAAAATTCTCAGAAAATTTGTTTGTAGTATAAGTGGTACATTCTTTTGTCATATTCATTTTTAAGACTCATTATGTCATTGAAGCTTAGAAGTCTGTTTGCGACTTTGTTGTATGATACTAGGGAGCAGCAAATTCAATTGATAATCTGTAGTAAACGCTCTTATACACTTTTTTTTTTTTTTTGAAACTTCTATTTTAATCTATTTAACTTTTAGGACAGTTTTTTAATCGTTACGAACACACTTTCGGCTGTCATATAAAAGGAAACACGGCACATTTAAAATAAAGCAGCAATAGAAACGTACGATACATTAGCTGCAGTAGCTACAATTAACCTTTTAGGAAGCGAAATATGTCAACAAGGCACTGAAAACTTTATGGAGGTTCCTTTTAAGTTAGCAATTTATAACCGATTAAATAATACGCCTAACCCATTTTAACTTGGGAAAAACGACGCCATTCAATTGTAGTTCGACGAAGACAAAAAAAAAAAAGTGACACGCATTGCACAATTCCCCAATACACTGATATGTAATTGAGAAATCCTTTGCAGAATACAAAAGAGGCTGAACACTGCGAAAACTAAGCTTTGTGTAAACATTTTAATTTCCAATTTGAATGTAGAAAACCGCATATCTAATTTCAGAAATCAATGGACCACGAAGTTCAATTTTCTGCAATTTTTGATAACACAAAACACTTCGAATTACCAGTGATATCAAATAAACTGAGAAAAATACGAGATGTATATAAGCTTCACAAAAAAAATGTAAATACTACGTTAGAACTATTTGTAAAATAAGTTGTAAATTACGTCTTCGAGACACAAATATTTTAAGCCATTGTCAGTAAATCACATTCCATAAAAAGGTGTAGTACTTTTGTTCAGTGCAAAAGATGCTTCATTCATTCTGTGAATATACTTGCATGGTTGTAAGCAAGTGATCGCACACATATCAAATAATTTCCATTAATCACACGTTAAAGCTCAGATAGCATCTACAACAGCAAGGGGTTTTTTTCGACTATAATTTTTGATTTTGATGCTGATGATTATGCAGATTTTTGGCTTGGAAGAATTTTGAAACTATATACCAAATAATTGTGTCGAAGGCAAAACTGGAAGACTATATTACTAGTTATGATTTAAGTAAAAAAAAAGAAGAGCGAAACTAAAATTGTGTGCATGCCACACTCACGTGGTGCAGAAGAATGAGTAAAGTTGTCTGCTTCTAACACAGGTGTCATCTTCCATTACAGATTTTGACGCAAGAACGGATTGGCTGGGACTTAACCTTAAGAGGAATATGATTTTATTTCAGCCTAAAACGAATTTTAAATATTAATTATGTAGCTAGTTATTACAGTGCTCTTCTGAAACTTGACCTCCGAAATCGACGTTGTTTACCTCTTTTTTGGTAATAAGAAAGGGTAATTGCTGCAGGCTTGAATTATAATATTTTTACAAAACAACCGCAAAAATTGGGGGCCACGTAGGCCTAGAGGTAGAGGGTTCTCCTCATAAGCAAGTGGTCGCTGGTTCAAGTCCCACCCTGCCCATGGTTGTTATTTCAACCTATCTGTGCCGTAAATCTGTCCTGTGTTTGTTAGGAGGCAAGGCGCATAGTACGCAGTCCTCATGTATGTCGAAGCTGATGGCTTTTGTATAAAAAAAATAACTAACCCGCAAAATTAAAACATCTTAATTCTGAGATAATGGACTCTTTCCTATCACTAGACCAAAGAGGTAAACATTGACAATGTTGTAGATCAACTAACCAGAAGAGCACTATAATATATCATTAGGTTTCTTATTTCACCTAAAGATTGTTTCATGTATCTTAACAGAAGCCTGATTGGGGACAGGGAAAGGGATTCAAAATAACGATAAATGCAAAATTATAAACATAAATTTTTCATCAGTGCTATTGACTACATTTTCTCAAAATTGATTTCGGAGGGAGATGGGACATGGGGACATTGCGTCATCCAAAAAAAAAAGTATGATGCTTTCGAAGAGGACGGTAGGAAGGAAAATAGAACATAAAAAATATTTAAAAAGCAGTAGATTACAGAGGTATTAATGTCTGTTCATGTAGTTGTAGTAGAAGAGAACAAGCAGGAATAGGTTGGATTGGATCAAGCAATAGTTCAAAGGTACTACACCTTCTGGAATTCGTTTTTCACATTTTATTTCGCTATAAGTGCAACAGCCTCATTCCTCCTGGTTCTTCCTCTAATAGAGAGAAAACAGTAGTAGGGAATCTCATTAACTTTTGGATCTCTTCTGCTTTTGTCTTCTTAACTATTTCAAATAATTGAGCTATGTGTAAAAAAAAAGGATTTAATTCATAGAGAAGATAGAGAAGATTACCCTTACTATATCTCTCCTTTTTAATACACTTTTATTATTACAGTGAACTCTCACTTATGCGCCTGCCCTAGGGACCGACAGAAAAGGCGCATAAGTGAAAGAGACGTATAAGTGAACAAGCCTTTTTAAAGGACTAAAACTCAACATAGGTTCTAATGAGAGAGTGAATAAGAATGTTTCTATAGAAAAGGGACATATTACTACAGTTTGGAAATTACTGTAACGTAACTATAATGATTAAGAGGATACAAAAGTTGTAGCATACCTAATTACAAACTGTTCCCTTTAAAACAATGCATAATAGATAATTGTCCCTCTCCGAACTCTAGTTCATGCGGAAAAAATGCCTTCCGTGAGCAATGAAGGCGAAAGATTAAATGGGAAAGTAAAGAAAAATGCTTATTTTTTAAAGAAAATAAATAAATTTTCATACATTTTAGGGAAAATTCGGCGCATTAGTGAAATATTATCTTCAGAGCGACGCATAAACGAACGATACTGTCATTATTTTGCTTTGGAATGTGCTGGGACCACTCAAAATCGTCGTATAAGTGAAAAAGGCGTATAAATGAGGTGGCGTATAAGTGAGAGTTCACTGTAGTTACACATGTGGGTTTGTTTGTATGTATGTATGTAACTCTGAATAAAAGAGAAAATTCACATTTTTTACAAATAAAAAAGTAATATATTCAATACTATTATTAATACTAAAGGCTAAAGTATATTACATGTTGATGTATTATAAGTGTTTCAGATGTTTTAATGTAACTCTGAATATAAAAGATAAAATTCACGTTCTTTGCAAATATAAAAATAAGATATTTAATTATATTATTTATACTAAATTCTAAACTACATTACATGTTGATGTACTATAAGTGCGTGTAAACTTAGGGGATATTCAATATTGAAAACCTTCTTTTTAGTTTGATTAACTCTAAAAGTGTATTTTTTTTATTTTTTTTAAACTATAATTTAATTATTTCGTTGGAAATGAATTGCATTTCTGTAGTTAAAATACTGAGAATGTATTTAACGTACAAAATAATCAACATTCGTTGATAATTTTTTTTTCGGACTCATAAGGTCACACAGTCATTATTAAATAAGTTAACGACTTTTTGATCCCAGGAAGTACATCTGTAATCTTCAGCTTCTCCATTCAGACGGAAACTAAGGCTGAATATTTCGCACGGACACTTCGAAATTATTCACATGTGAATGGAGAAACTCTACTAATCCCTTCAAAAGGAATAATCTGCTCATATGTCGCAGAAAAAAGAAATGTATGCAGGAAGGGATAATGACACTAATTAATCGATTTTTTTCCTTCAAGACCATATATGTAGGAAATATATGGAAGAAATTAAAAAAAAATCATAAAACGTTTTTACCGAGCGCATAACGTTTTAGAGTTTCGATAAAAATAATTTCAATCGGCGGTGGCACAGACGTGCAAACTTTAAATTTTTCGTTTAACTTATATTTATAAGAACTTTCAAACTTTCAGAAAAAATAAGTTGGTTAGAATTTTAAAAAGGCCCAAAACAATTCTGATGGAAACATTTTAACATTTTAGCCGGAATGTTTATTTTATTGAAAGATTAAAGACTGTATTGAAAAAAAACATACATGCCATAATATAAAACATTTTTTCATTTTCTTCTTGCGGATTAGAATGTTGAAACTATTTTTAAATTACCGAAGGTTGAGTTTTATTGAATTTATAAGCCTAATAAGACAGGGGGGAGGGTTTAACGTTCTTGTTGACGGTTATAAATCAAAACGGAGGTTATAAAAGGTTAAATTTAAATCTATGACTATATGATGAATTATTAAAGACCTTCATTACGAAAAAGGTCAAAAAGCAATTTGATGCATATGTTTTGTTGGTTTACGCTTTGATTTTCGCTTGCTGAGGATTTGCGTCCAATTTAAAAACAATACTGCAACGCATTTAAACCTCCGAAAAGCAAATAAACTGAGGCATGTTTCCAGTGAGCGCTTTCGTATACCCTCCGGTATACAAGCGGATTTAATCGGCAATATTTGTCGAAAATGGCTTTATTGATTTAATCAGAATTAATATGCTTTCCCCAGTTAAGGCTAGGCGGCGTTTTGAGGTGATTTTTATGTGTCACTGAATTGACATCGGCGTCAGACTGTTACGTTGGGCGAAAAATTCTTTTACGCTTAGTTTGTTCACGTTGCAGGTTAAGAGGTTTAATTTGATGTGACATAAATATAAGATTTGGGCAACCTTAGAAAGAAGGGAGTGACCGATTTGTCGTAAAAAATACCTATGCTTGAAAAATTGATAAATATTTAGTAGAAATCAATGTGAAACTGCTTTTAACATTTTTAATTTTACCATGAACTACCATTGTTTCTCGAAATTTTTTTAAATGAATTTGATTTTAGAAAAGAATTTTAGCTAAGTCATTTGTCACAAAGTTGTGTTAATAAGCATTGTTTGAAACGTATTTTTCTTTTAAAAAATATTATGCATTTAATTTATTTTCCTGATTGATTAAAATGTTCCACTCTAGTTTCGTACACTTTTAGTCCCATTATGGTTTTTGAACAATGGTTAATTGCATACAAATTATAAATTATCATACTTTTTAATCGTCTAGCAAAAAACCATACTTTTGAAAAACAGCTACATTATATATTTTGATGTCCGAAAAAAACTTCCAGAAAACAGGGGATAAATTTGAAAGCTACATTGTTTTTTATTCTGGAAAATCCATATTTAAAGGCCATTCTGGATTTTTCCTATGAATTTATTTCTTGATTCTTAATAGATATGTAATATAAGTAGCTAGGAAGCAAAATATTGCAGTTTCAACATAAAAGTGAAAAATAAGTTTCCCGTTGAAAAAAAGATGAAAACTGATTTTTATCACAATTTTAGTACAAATAAATAAGAACGAAATAAGTGGAAATCACACCAGAACTTGGAATTAAGAGCTACAAGTTCTTCAGCTCTTGTTACACTTTGTGTGTACTATAAAATAATCAAAACAATTAATAAATCTAAAACAATTAATAAATAAAATAACATGAAAACAGCCCAGAACTACCCTCTTACTTCCTCATACATCAGCGTATTTTCCCTGATGCACATTCTTCTTTTTTTTTCTCTCGCTCTGGCAGTTCTTTTGATGCATTTGTCTTAATTTGTCTAATTCAATGTTTGAAAAACGGGATAATGCGTGTGTAAAATAAAAATGTTTTTTTTTTTTTCCTCAACGAGTGATTTTCTATTGTCATTTCTGAAAGAAAATATTAAAAAATATCATCCTGATTCTGTTTAGACGAAATTTGTGAGCTAAATGTCCTTATAGCTTTTCCGTTAGAAATAATGATTTTTCTTTCACTTTGAATCGTATTTTCAGTAGAATAAACTAATTTTAAAATAAAAGATTACTTTTTAGTAGGAATCTGCTAATGTAGCAATGAATATTATTAACCGAGTGATTGATATTACTAGTATAATTACACAGAGAAATGGCATTCATTTCGTTTATGTTGGCTGTATTTCAACTTAAATTTCAAGAGTTTAAACTTTCAAAATGACAATAACGCTGTCTATTTTGCCGCTCAACTAAAATAACTCTAATGTATAAAAAACGTGTGAACGTTTTCCCAATTATTATTTTCCCCATATTATTGTGTAAAGTGTTAAATTTGATTACTGACTAATGCCGCATGATTTTATTGAACATGAAAGAATAAGTATTAAACTCTGTCAAATATAATATTTTTATCAAAGGTAAAAGGTGTTCCTTGAAACTTCAAAACACGTGTGTGCAGTAATTTGTTAATTTCCGCTATTTAACAAAGTTATGTTTTCTTTTACTTGTTCCCCATATTGCCAGCACAAATTTCTTGCTGACGATAGTCAACATTAACATTGCAAGAAGAACGCTGTAAAATTATTTACTATTTCAACTTCAATTTGTTGAATGGTCAAAACAAGATCAGGGAAAAATAAAATTACAATTTACCTCTCACCCTTTTTAAACGAAGTCATCAAACAGAAGTAAATCTCAAAAAACAGTTGTAAGAGATTGAAAAGTACTTTTCACATAATCGTCGCAATACATTTTGCAATGACATGAAATAAATTAATGTGTGTGTCGAAACGGAGTTCATTCAACCTTTGGTTCCAAATCGCTAAGTCAGCTTGCGAAAAACTCTAATTTCAAGGACGAACGCATTTTAATATTTTTCCGATTTGTACCCATACGAAACCCACTTGCACCGGAGCAATTACGTTTGAAAAGTCCGAAACTGTTTTCTCCAGTCGAGCATGTCATTGAATTGCGCTGAAAAACATCTGATAGCTGAATGAAAGGCGTAAACATTTTGGGTTTGTAAGTGCGTATCGTTTAATAAATCCAAAAGAGTGCATTAGGAAAATAAAAAAGAAAAGCAATTTGACGTTCATACAAAATGCCTGTAAATATTAGACAAATATTATAATAAAATATATAAAAAAAAAACTTTTTAAGTTTAAAGACTATTTCTATCAGCTTGATTCGCACTAAAAAGTATGAAATAAAATAAATATATTATTTCTAAACGACAACAGTCAAAAACTTCAATTGATCTAATTATATCTTTGTGTGTTGAATTATTCTGAAGCAGCAAATAAAATTTAACCCATTAATGCCTAGCGTCCCTTTTTAGGGACGGTCCAAAAAGTGTTTGAATTTACCAAAAACGAACATTTAAACCAAATAATAGTGTTCAGTTTTCACTTTGGTATTGTTTCAACTCATTATTAACAGATTGCAGCACGTAACCATTGTAAAGTGTGTCCTGTAGCCGTGTAACGAGTATACAAAATATCTTTGGAAAAAAATGCCAGGCATTAATGGGTTAAATTAAACATTTGAGAGAAGAAATAGGCAGTATGCAGCTTCTTATGAATAGCTTTAAATGTACCGCCTATTTCGTCTCTCAAATATTTAAATTTTTTTTTGCTGCTTTAGAATGAATCAAGATATAAAGATATAATTAGATCAACTGAAATTTTAGGATTTGGTATTTAAGAGGCTTTGGTATGAGACGCTATCTAGTGAAGCCTTGCTGTAACGTACTCTGAAAATAAGCAACTCCGTGTATTCTCTGTAAAAAAAATGCATCTACCTTTTTTTACCATTTTAAATCATTCAGGTCAAAATTTCCGCGTATTTGCTCCGTACATATGCTGCACGTAATTACATTGATGAAATAACGGAATTTTCTTTTACAAGTCTTACAAGATCTTTTAGGCTTACAATGATTGTACATTGTACATTATGCGCAAGTGGTATGAACAAGGAAAAATATTATTACAATTATTGAAATTCGGTCAAAAAAAGAAACCTAATCAATCTTTAATCAACCTGAAATCGATACACTGACTCATTTCAGCATGTTGAATGAGTATGACACATTCTTGCATGTTTCAGTGCCTACGTTCTCTATCAACTAATAATAAAAAGCAAATGATAAAAGTTAAAATAAAAGTTTCAAATGAATATCATTTCCCCTTTCTCGTTGGAGCGTGACAATTAATACGGAATGTGTTTCTGTGGTTGCCGCGAATGAAAACTGGGAACTCTCTATGTCCCTTTATAACAATGAAACCGAAGGCATGTCTGTCTGATTGTATGTGCAGTAAATTTCATTACTCCGGACGCTATTAAACCGGACTTCGCTTAATCCGACTATCCATTTAGATGTACATATGAAATACAAGGCGAGGTAGAGCAATAACGCACTTTTATGAACCGCATTTTGTATTTTTGTTATGTTTCCCTGCTGACTATATTTTATGTTTGAAATGTATTTTTATTGACATTTTTTTGTAATGTATTTTTGAATTTTCTCTTGTGCAGTTTTCTATTTACTTCTCTTAAATTGAAAAAAAAGAAAAAGAAAAAAACACTGCGTGCATTATTTTGTTTACTCACCTTGGCTCAAGTTATAGGTTATTTTGTTTCATCCGTATTTGAATAATTTATACTACCTGGACATTTTATTAGTCCGAATTAATGAGGTCCTACTGTGTATATAACATGGTGGCACGCAAGAAAAACTCTTTTACCTTCAAGTCAATATAGCGTAGAAAGGTTAAGGTTGGTGAAGGCCTAAAAAAGAAAAATATTTAAAAAATCGGATCACATTTTTCTGTTGCACAATAAGCCTAAAAAATCAAGCTAATAATAATAATAATAATTAATAGAGAACTTCACCAGTTATTTGATTTTTTAACACTTCTGAATCAATGTTTCTTATTAATGCTTCAAAATCAGGAAAAACTATGACTGATGAAATTGCACGAAGTGATAGATAATTTCACCTTTTCTTTATGTTTTAAACTTAAGGTTTTATTTTTTTCATCCTATACTACAAAAAAGTTGCAACGGATACTTCAGTATAAGAAAAGAAATTGATTTTTCCACATACAGATCACTTTCAACTCCACAAATTACGGAAAACTGCAATTTCTTGCAAGTTTAAAATAATTTTCTTTCAATTATTTAGATTCCATAGTTTAACTAATACAGTCGAACCTGTTTATCTCGAACCTCTTATCTCGAAAACCTCTCTAGGTCGAAACTTTTCAATTTCCCTGCTTTTACGGCATAAATTTAATGTTTTTTCTCATGCTTATCTCGAATGATTTTTCCTGAAAACGTCTGTATCTCGAATTTTGACGACTCTCATTTTTGAATTTCATCTCCAGCCACCTTTACCAATGGTATAACTTGGACACAAAAACCATCTTTTGCACAATTATTCAAAGACTGTGTTCGTACTTAAAGGTATGCATTAACTTGCTACCGATACAGTCATCACAATCAGTAAAACGTGGACTCACAACATGTCGTGCAGTAAAATATTCAACAATATAAATACAAAACAATCTATTAAGTATTTGACTTTGGTCCAATTGCTTGTTTTTGTGAATTTTATCGCAACCTCTGTATCTCGAAACTTCCGTAACTCGAATTTTTCTTCTCTCCCGTGAAATTCGAGATTGACTGGTTTAATTGTATGACTATAATTTTGAAGAAAAAATTGCGTAAGAAGCAATTCATCAGCAAAAACTTGTTAGACCTCCATTTTAACTGTAAGAACCGAGATGCAATGCAGAAAAATGAAGCAGTTATTTTCAAAATTTGCGAAAATTATTTGAATAGGGAACTTATTTTTAAAGATTGTAATTTTTGGGTAATTGTCAGATACTCTCTCAATATTTCTCTCTGAACAACGTGGAGTAAATAATTATCTTTCTTATTCTCCCTCGGTAATTTCTTTCAGCGCCACCCTGCTAAAAATGACACATAGAGATCAATAGAAAAATCTATTGATAACGGTAGAGTTCTATTGATATGAATTGATTTCTATAGATGTCTCTATTGGTATCGATAGAAGCTATTGATACCTGTAGCCTATTGATCATATCCTCAATGGATATCCATAGAAGCCCTATAGACATCAATAGAAATTTGGTCAGTAGGAAAGCATCCCAATGGATATCAATAGAAGCCCTATAGACATCAATAGAAATTTGGTCAGTAGGAAAGCATTTCAATGGATATCAATAGAAGCTTTATAGATATCAATAGAAATCTTAGTCAGTAGGATACTGATCCCAATGGATATCACTTAAAGCTTTAATTGACATCAATAGAAATCCGATAGGTAGTATACTAATTCCAATTGATATCTGTAGAAATGAAATCATTAAGTTTAAACTTAAGTAGTAAGTCTCGGTAAAATTAGTGAGCTAGGAAGGTTATTAATAATAATAATAAAAAAAGCAGATGATTTTAAACTTTGTAAATAAAGATAACTATAACTTTAAAATAATTTATTTAGACTGAAATTTTAACTGATAAAATTTCTGACTTTTTAAAATCTGATATTACAGATTCATAGATTATGCCGGTCATTTTTTTCCTTTATGTTTGAAAAAAATCAATAGTTTTCTTTCAAATCATCACAGACATGTGGTTCAACCATTCATTTCAGCCGTAAAAACCCTGGTGAATGAGCATAGACTTTTCGTCATATTGTTGGAATTATATGTCGGAAGAAAATGGAGAATAGTCTACAAGAAAACTACAGCAGTATAAACTTTCCAAAGCTGAATACATTCAACTACAGCTCATGGAAGTGTGATGTGAAAGTTGTCCTAATAGATAGAGGATGTTGGGAATTCGTCGTCGGTGAACCAACACAACCTGCAACAGGATCCCCGGAAGCACAGATAAGAAATTTTGAACAGAGAAAAGCTAGAAAGTACACAACAATTTATTCAAGTGTTGAACGGCAATATTTAAAATTGATTCAGTGCACCGAAGATGGTAAAGAAGCCTGGACTATTTTAAAAGAAAATTTTGAACCAAGTTCCCGTGCTCGAATAGCTACTTTAATTGATGAATTTTATGAACTGAGATACATTCCGGACGAAGAAAGTGGGAATTTTCTGCCAAAGAGTAAAAGAAAAGCAACTACAAATTAAAGATGCCGGATTTGAAATACCAGAACTGTTAGCAACGTTTCAACTAATAAGAAGACTGCCCGCAGAATTTGAAAACCTGGTTCAAATATTGTATCGGCTGGATGATAAGGAATTCTCTTACAACAATGTGGCGCTATAGCTAACAGCTAATAAGCAAATCAGGAAGAATTCAATTAAAATTGAAAGACGAGGGCAATCTCCCCGTAGACAACGCACAAAATTCCAAATTGGAAGACAGTTCGAACTGGAATACAACCCCTAAATGGAAGAAAAAGCAGTTTCCGAACAACTACAGTGGAAGCAAGCTGATGTTGCGAGTGAGGGAGTCTTTTCAGGGGCCGTGCACTTATTGCGGAAAGAATGATCATCTATCAAAGAACTGTTATTTTAAGAAAAAAAAGACCGAATAGCAACTCGAAATCGTCCCAATCAAGCGGCAGCCATAATTTCTACTGATGTGGAAGTTCAGAATTCGTCAGTCTCAAGTAAGGAAGAAACGACAGAACTCGGAGAATTTCTAATAGACTCTGCAGCGACTGGAAACTTCTACAACACGAAAGAAAGGTTTGAATTTAGAATTCCTGTTTCTAAACGTGAAGTTTTAATAGAGGATAAGAATTGCACTAGTGAAATAAAGGGAATAGGCGATGTTATATTTTATGTCAAAGATAACGGAAATTTTGTTAAGCTAACTATTCGAAATGTTCATTATACCTCTAATATGCGTAGAAATTTAATTGGAGGGGCAAACATAGATTTAAGAGGATACAAAATAATTTGGTGTAATAATAAAATGAGAATTTTTACTAAAAATGACGAATATTGATAACTGCTAATAGAATAGGAAAATTGTAGGTTATTTACAGTATACCTAATTGTAGGAAATCCGAAATATTTAATTTGAATGCATATAATATTTACATTTTATTAATGACTTGCATAAAAGATTTGGTCATGTTAATGCTAATTTACTTAAAAATATGAGTGCTAACAATACTGTTAAAGGTATTGAAAAAGTAACGGGAAATTTTGATTCTTGTGTAACTTGTAAAATTACAAAATCTACTAGAGCGTCTTTAAGCAGAAATTATGGAACATTAACAAGTAATGTGTTGGATAAATGTTATATGGATTTGTGAGAACCCGCTCCTGTTCGTGCCCTAGGAGGTAGTTTGTATTTTTTATCGATAATAGACGACTATTCTAGAAAAGTCGATGTATTTACGATAAAAAACAAGAGCGAGGTATTTGATTGCTTTAAAACTTATTTAGCCAGATCAGAACGAGCATTAAATCTAAAATTAAAATCGGTTAGAACCGTGGCTAATTAAGTTTTGTTCTGCTGGATATTTTGCACACCCCTGTGCAATGACACGCCACCTTTTTCGAGTAGTTCTATCCCTAGTAAAAATGACCCGTACAGATCAATTAAAAGAAATTGTATGGGAAAATGGTTTAAGGATATCAATACTGTTAAATCAGTAGAGACCTATTGATATCAGTAAAGATCAAAACAAGATCCATAGCAATTTTTAGTGATATCAATAGAACAAAACCGGAGAATATATGGATATCAATAGAGATCCATAGCATCTTCTAGTGATATCAGTAGCACAAAACCGGATAATCTATGGATATCAATAGAGATCCATAGCATCTTCTAGTGATATCAGTTGAACAAAACCGTAGAATCTATGAATATCAATAGAGATCCATAGCATCTTGTTCAACTGATATCAGTAGACCTCTACTGATTTAGTTCTATTGATATCCGTTGGCCATTTCCACGTACAATTTTTTTTATTGATCTCTACGTGTCATTTTTAGCAGGGCAGGGATCGGGACAGGACCGCTTATGTTACAGAATGGTTTTTATCACTAATTCACATGAAAGTTAAATACACAATAATGAAGAAGTGGATTTTTTTTCTTAATCGTCTAACAGCGAAAATACAACACTGCACTGTAAAAAATGAATGTTGTTTTTACAGTATAATACAGCTAATTTTATAGTAATAAACTAAAAGTTGTTAATTTTATGGTAATAAACTAAAAAATTGTGAACTTTACAGTACTAAACTGTAAAATTGCTAATTTTACAGTAATAAACCGTAAAATTGTTAATTTGAGTTTTTTACCGTGCATTTTACAGTTTTAAACTGGAACCTCTACAGCCAGTATTATACTGTTATTTCTGCTGTATAATACAGATAAGTTTTACGGCAATAAATTCTAAAATTGCTAACTTTACAGTAAGAAACTGTAAAATTGCTAGTTTTACAGTTTATTTCCGTGCATTTTACAGTTTTGAATTGGAACTTCGGCTGCCAGTATTATACTGTAAGAACAACAGTTCATTTTTTACAGTGTGTGAGAACATAAAATAAATTTAGACCCGTTACACGAACAAGAAAAGGGCATCTCCAAGAATAACCGATGCATGTCATTCGACGTTCCGTTTCCCACTAAAGAGACCAAAGCCCCTGCCACAAACCAGTCACCAAGTCGATATTTTACACTCGACTGGTTCTTGGTTCATCTGGAGTAATGCTTAAACGTCGGTTGATCTGCCGATGCGCTTCACTAAACGTTAATGATTAAAGGACGCACGAAATGAACTAATGAGGCGTTAATTAGCGTCTATCGTACCGTCATGAGAAATGTATAGTATGCTAATGGAAGTGATAGTGCTTTTATGGTTTTTTATGAAAACTAGTAATTGTATGTTCGCAGTTTTTTTCATGTGTGATTTCAAGTTGTAAGTTACTTGCTGCTAACGAAACTTATATTGGGAAATGAAAATTACGTACCCGATGAGAGCATAGAGTGTCATTACCTAATCAAATATAGCTAAAAACTCGGTTTTAAGGAGCAAAGTTTGGAAAGTTTCCATGTGCTAACTAACCATAATCTTCTATTTAAGCTTGGATATCACGCTTATAACCAGAAATTCATTTTTTTTCTCGGTAATACAAGTCTCCAGTTAGAAAAGGGATTTAGTTGGGTGGTTTAAGCGTTTACGTCGTCCAGTTTTCAACTTTTTCCGAAAGCATATCATGAAATTCAATACAGTCACGCATTCAACAATGACCTTCCCATCAAGCAGCAGTTTTTCTTTCCCTGCTACTCATCATCACGTTTCCATGTGCTTCACTATTAATTTGAGCTTAAAGAATCTTATTTCATTGCTGCAATAATTGCCACGTAAGAAGTTTTCCTTTCCTTCTTCATTAAAGAATACTTGTCTTTGTTGCTTTAAACACATTGACATCTACAAATTGATACAATAAATTAAATTTTCATCGGTAAAAAATATCAACCGACGTACGAGAAAATAAAATTATTTTTCGAAAAAATATAAATTAAATCTGTATTTACTTTCATCAACTGCAGACACCTTTATTTTTAGTTGAGACTTTTTTATTCCTTTATCTGTGCATCATATTTTTCTTTCAGTATTTATTTTTCATTTATTTATTTGTTTATGTTGGAAACACAATAAATTAGACCTAGTTCAACAACTTTGGTTGAATTGTTTTCTAAAGCTTTTATTATACTAAGTATGTGTGGCATATTCGGGGATAATAGCTGGATAATAAAAAGCTGTAAATACATTTTAAATTCATGACAAAAAAAAAGTTTTTCTGAAGAGAAAAGTTTTACAATGACTGTAACAGATTATGATGACTCTCAAACACTCTACTTGATCAAATAAATATAATGAACATTCAACTATACCCCATAGCTACAGGAAACCTTATTATACACTCACAAATTTGATTATCATCGGCTGTTTAAACAACTATGTTTTAAGTTAGGAAACTTCATAAACATTTTAAGCAAAAACTTAGTATTGTTTTATAATGAAATAAAATTTTAAATTTTGTTCCAAATTTTTACTAGACCAGGTGCACATGGGTGCAGACATGACTTACGTGATACACACACTGTTCGAAAAAAAATGAGCATAATACACATATCGGAAATGAAAAACTAGTATTTAAATGGTACATCATATGTAGCAAAAAAAAGAAAAGAAAGAAATAGAAAAGTAGAAAAGAATTAATTCAAAAGCTATTTACGGGAAAACAATGTAAAAACAAAAAATGAGTAAGGTAAGGTCATTCTTGACCGATAATACATAAATAAATGGATAAATAATACAAAATTAAAAAAATAAAGGTATTTGCATTTGAGGTAAGTGCTACAAGTTGTCCTCTTATGAAAAGAGTATAAAATGTTTAGAAAAAACACAAAAATTCACGAATAGAGAAATTATACTAAATAAGGCACTATCAATCACAAAGTAATGGTTAAACAAAACAGCGCGAAGCAATATTCCACACAAAAACAAATGAATATTACAATAACAAGCTCACTCTTATTTCTTATACATTGGGGAAAAAGCTGTCGAGCCAGAAACTATTTTCTGTTTTTACATACATGTATACAGTAGTGGAATTTTCTCAAACAGTTTAATAAAGAAATAAAGATATGAAATACTGAAGATAACTGTTATAATGTAGTTTTAATTCGTATGTTAATCGCACAATTTTTTTCTTTTTTCTTCTACAATATTTATGAGAAAAAGATATTTTTACACTGAATATTGCAAAAATTTGCATTATAGACTTTATCACTTTTCCTTAGCGTTAAAGATTCGATAAATATAATATAAATAAGTTAAGTATATATATATATATATATATATATATATATATATATATATATATATATATATATATATATATATATATATATATATATATATATATATATATATATATATATATAGAAAAAAACGAGAATAACTAAATATAACTCCGATGTTAATCAAACGTTTACAAGCATATCTGCAAATTATTTGAAAAAATTAATTAAAATAATTTCCCTACCACAACTGAAATTTAGTAAAGTGGTGGTTATCAATGTTACGTTTCCCAGCGGTTTACCTCAAAAAAAACCTCCTTCACATTGTTAATAAAACATGGATTCTTGTTCCGGAATAAAAGCACAAACGAGTACCAAATATTCTCTTTTATTGCCCAAAGTACCCCCAAATCACCAAATATAAGCTTCGTTTTCTCGGGAAATCACCTAACAGTATTGCGAATCGGAGGGGACCGCATAAAGAAGCTTAGAGACGCTTAATGGAAACACGAGCGTTAAGGCCCAGCAGGCTCCCTTTTCTTTTATTCTGTCATAAGTGAGACTATTTGAGCAAGCAGATCACGTGTGACTTCCTACCAAACAGTCTTTATGAGAAATATTCCCTTCGTATTTATGAACATGTGGAATTTGATTTCACCCTGCCGATAAAAGATGGCTATGGCGAATTGGACTCGACGTTGCAAACTGATTTCACAGTAATACAATTTTGTTTTCAAACTCCGTTAGCCAATAAGAAAAACCTTGGTATTTTTTTCTTAAAATCAGATCTTTTTAACTTTCCACTATAAAAATTTTCAAATATAAGAGTACTAACTTAATGGCCTTAAAACTATGATTTCAGTTATAATTGAAAATACTGTTACACTTAAAACAATGCAGTACTAGAGCCCATGAACGTCAGAGCTACATCATAGAATTAAGTTTTCTGCTTGGGCATACTACAGCATGGAAAAATGATTCGCTGTTATGAATCTTGAATCGCGTTAGTTTTGTTAGGCAAAAAGTAACGAAGGTGCGTAGAACTGTTCATAAAAAATCATAGTGTGGGTTTTTAACCGCTTACTTTACACATTTTTTGAGCGAAATTGCAGAAAAAATTACATTTTTTAAATTTGATTTAAATACAAGGAAATTTAATAGACAAAATATGTAGTGTTAAGTTGAATTATTAATTTTTTATCGGTGAAAAATTATTTAGTTCCATCCGAATTTTCTCGGTACAATAATTACCTGCAAGTTATACGAGCTCGAAATAACTCGAGCAGTTAATATTGGCAAGGGGTACTATTAGAAACTACTCCTTACAATGCCAGACACTTTGCAAGCTGGCCTTGCCAGATACCCTTCAGTTGAAAAAAAGGTAAGAGTATTTTACGTCATTTTCTAACCCATCGACCCATCGAATACTTTGTTCAGGGTACTTTTATAAGTTACACCTTGTAATAAAAGATCCTTTCCACACTGCCCTTGCTTGGGCAGGACCTTTCAGGGTGTCTGGATTCTCAAGACCAGCATGAAAAGTGTCTGGTTTTGAATAAGGTGTAACTCTTAATAGTATCCCTGACGGAATATTTAAAAAAATCACTTAAATGTGCCCTATGCAAAGTCTCTCTTTATAAAAGGACATAAATAAGCATACATTTTTTCTGACTTTAGGGTGTCTGACTATGCAAGGCAGGGTACAATGTGTTTGGCATTGTGAAGTGTAACCCTTAAAGGTTCCCTTAAAAAATATTTAAAAATTACATTTTATAGGATGAAATAGATACGCTTAACTTTTTCTCAACTTCAGGGTGTCTCTAGAGTCTGTTTTTGAAAGATGTAATTCCCAATAGTACTTCTTAAAACATATTAAAATATCAAACTTTATATACTATGATGTTTTTTCGGACAGCAATTTTATGCTAACTGTTGCCCGCCAAAGCCAAAGCGATTCGGGTCTTTACACTACGTCGGTCTGGATTTCTCGGGTAGCATTAGGCACTGGTTTCAAGTACCGCAATGGATCTTCATTCACCTTAATGCACTAATGCACATAAATCTAGAGTTTTCAATTTTTTCAAGACTTCATCGTTTAACATTGACTATTAAATTATTAGATTAATTCCTTTCAATTAAATCATTTATTTATAACTTCTTTCATATGTATGTATTCATTTTATGTGAGCATTACATTTATTTTATTTTATATTATTTTTTAATGGAAACTATAAACAAAAATAATTTTGAAATGAACTTTGATTAATTTAAATAATTAACTTTAGCAACAAAGATACGATACCCATTTGGCTTAAAACAGATCAAAATTTATGATTTGACATTAATTATTAAATATTGATTTAATATTGTAAAGTTATATTATATATTTGATCCTGTAGCATTTACTTTTTTTTAATAATTAATTTATGAAAAGTATATATATATAATATTCATATCAAATGAATACATACATTTTAGAGAAGTTATAATTAATGCTTTGGGTGAAATGAACAAATCTAATAATTCACTATACAGTGTTAAAAGAATTAAGTCCACTAGTATATATCTCATTTAACAAAATTCATTGCTACCCAAGAAATTGAGTTTGCAAGATGACCTGAATGTTGCAAAAGATTTCAAAGTAGCTTAAGACTTTCGCTACTAACAAGGAAATTCCACACCCATGTCTGTATTTGCGCCTTACGTCTCTCACAGTAAAAATTCTCCTTCAGAGACCCTTGACGGATGGATCTAGGTTAAGTAAATGGCCAGGGAACGAGTGTGTTGCATCATCTGTCACATCCCAGACCGGCTTTTGTCCCTCTCGACTCCTCACTCAGTTCTCGGACAATTGATTCTGCAAACAGCTCTGTGCGCGTTTTCGAGTGAGATTTGGGTTGCTTCAAACGAAAACAAAAGCTGGCTGTAAGGAAATGGGACTTTAAAAATCGCGGAAATTAATTTGGAAATTAATTTAACTGTTTGGAGTTGTGTCAGGCAATGAGGAAGGTGTGAAATGCTCACATCTGTTTCTAAAGTGACTGTCTTGATGGTTCAAAAGAGAAAGTTCTCTCGTAATCTATGAGATATAAAACTGGCATTTCTGATCTTGTAAGAAGAAGCAAAGGTATATGAAACCTTACAAAGAAAGTTAATTGCTAGGAATGAAAGATAGCAAATGTTGTCGTGTAATAATAGGAATTATTGCACTCGGTTTATAACGATAGTTCTTAACCCATTAATGCTTAGCGTCCCTTTTTAGGAACGGTCCAAAAAAAGGTCTGAATTTTCCCAAAATGAACATTTCAACCTAATAATAATGTTCAATTAGTACCTTCGTATTGTTTCAATTCATTATTAACAGAATGAAAATAAATAAACATTGTAAAGTGTGTTCTGTAGCAGTTTTAATATGATCTATATCAAAAATTACATCGTTCACAATCTCAAGAAAAAAAAGCTAAGTTTTCAAAGTTATTCCCAGCTTTCCAGTTTATGTTAATTGTTGATATTATTTCTTCTTATAAAATGTCTTTTTAAATATTATATCGTAGGCAGAAAAAAATTTTAGTAAAAAAGTATGTACCCTCTGGAGTCTATCGTAACTTTTAAGGGACGATTTTTCTTTCCTTAATAAAAAAAATATTTGTTACATAATATTTTTTTTGCTATTTTTCCTGTCCATTAAACATTGTTTGTAACAAGTATACAAAATATCTTTGGAAAAAAAAATGTCAGGCATTAATGCGTTAATAAAATGATAAAAGTAACAACATCAAAAAATAGAAATAGAAAAGTATTGTAGACACATGTCTCATTTTGAAACGAGCCATTTTCCCAGCGAAGAACGCATTTTGGGCTTTCGACGCTAGCTAACCAGAAAAATTCAGCACTGAAATGGTGATGGTTATTTCATTTTATTTAGGCGTCTTTGACTGCTAGATGGTTCACCTTTTTTGCGAAATTCGCTGCTAAGAAAATTTACCATTTATTCTCAAATCTTCGCCTATGGCTGTTGCCTAAACTAAATTGGCTCTGGTGCACACATAATTTTAATCAGTGCATTTGTCTCTCAGAGTCAGACTAGCGTAAATAGTTTTCGTTACTTTTCAGGAGAGCGCTTGAAAATTTGTCTGAAACGTACATAGCCTGGGACTCGCGCTCTTTTAACGCTGCTAAATAAATAAGAAGGAATTTCTTTTACTGACTAACCTTCTCATGGTTCGATGCGGAATAAGATTCTATCAAGAGTCTCAGGAGTCGCTCATAAACGCATTTCCTGTTAAGAATTAGCTCCTATATGGTATGATTGCAAAGTCTGACAGTGCTACGTACACTCTTTTCTTTCTTTCTGTTTTCGTAAGAACCCTACTCAATCTAGAAGAATGCTGAAAACTGAGCAACGTTTTACATCTGGATCTATGCTACTGGAATGGAATGCCTCTTGCAAACAGTTTGTTTTGCTGAATATAACGTCCCGACTAATTGTCCCGACAGTGCGGGGCTTTGAAATCATTGCTAACTGCATAAAAAAATTGTTGACAGCCAAAAAACGGCATGAAACATAGTTGAAGAATGCATCTGTCTGTTTTTGCTTCTTACAATCTACAACAAGACTAAACAATTACATGTGCAGGATGCAATGAGAATAAAATTTAGATAAACGGAAAGGATGTGTAAAAATGTCGAAATATTTGTAACAACTATGAAAGCGAAAATGACACAACATAACTAAAAGAGCAAATGAATATTGTAAAAAAGAGGCGTAGAATTCACTAAAAGCCGCTTTTAAGCTAACAAAGCAAGCCCCTTCATCCATTTCATCCGCACAAAACTTGCAGGTGTTGCGGAATTTAAGCGAGATTTTTTTTTTCTCTCTATCTGATTGAGAGGGGTTTGCCGATAGAAAATCTTTTAAATCCTATTTTATGTTATGTCTACGTACATTATCTGGATTTAACATTGTGTATCAATTCGAATTTTGCTTTTTTGTGTGCGAAATTTTGATTGTTGTTTCGAACTGTTCGACGTTTTTGTACTTGATCTTGGTTTTACTCGTTTTATTTTTAATTTTACTGACCTCATTATTTAATTTACTTCAAAAATGAAATCTAATTATTATCTATATTTTTGAATGCTTATAAATAACACTTTTGTGCGTGTGTGTAAGTTTTAAATGTATTTTGGCTTAAAAAATAATAATTTTTCTTTTTTATTTCCTATCTTTAGAAGAGAATAATAGTTAATATGAATAGGAATTAAATGAAGCAACTTCATATCGAACGCATACGCAATCGACGTACTTTAAAAATAGCTTCTGGCTTTGTATCAGTGTATAGCTCAATCAATCCTGCTCTGGATATCCGTCATGTACGACTACCTTTATTACATTTGACTGATGTAACTAAAACATTGATTAGTTAAGAAATTTTTTGAAGCATAAAACTTTCATGTTCCTGTTTTGAATAGAGCACCTGCTAATCGAGGTCACAAATAAAATCAAATCTTCATATCCTCACCTTTTATTCACAACAACTCACCCAGTGAGGAATATTTAGAAATGACTTTTCAGAGGTTCGTCACACTGCTGAAGTCAGCGGGCAGCATAATTGCATAAACTTCCCCATAAGCGGAAGAGAAAGTCGTAATTAGTAATTAACACAGCCAGTTCGCACTCACTGTCAGTTTAGGAGCGGTTTTTTTCTCCTCCATTTGACAGACCATTGTGGACTCGTATTTTCGAATAAATAGGGTTTCAAGTTCTAGGAAGTGTTTCGAGTTCAAAAGGGCATTTGGTTCTTTGCTGGAGAGTAATCTACTATGAACAATATGCCCAGAAATGAGGAAATGTTGCAGATGTGTCCAGTCTGTCGCTATGACCACATGTTTCTGACATGCTCTGTTTCTTGGTTGCCTTAGTTTAAGACAGCATTTTTATCAGAATGATGTGGCTGGAATCAGGCTTTTAACGGAAAATGTTCTGAGATGGCTGAGCTTAAATCCGAGTTATGTAATTTAGAACATCTTAGTTTGTATTGTGCAACCAATTACTTATGATGCGAACTTGTCTAAGCTGCATGTGTTATATTGATTATTCATCATTGCTGGCATTCCGTCAAATTTCAGTCTAACTATCCTACTTGTTACTAGTGGCTCAAATTTAAGAGATAGCAATCTGCATTAGTTTTATGTTGACATTTACAGTATGTAAATTTATCAGTGCTACAGTGTTGTCAAGAACTGGTTTGTGACTAGATTTCTTCTACTTTTGAGACTTTGAAAATCAGCATCTTGTGGTTTAACTTCGAAAGAGACCACATTTTGAACTAATCGTAGCATAATGACCAAGGCCCGATCAAGTCAAAGTGATACCCAGATCCTGATGAAAGTTTGGTGCCTCTCTCATAAAAAAATCCTTACATTTTCAAAGTAGTTGTTTCCAAAAGAGTGGAAAATGAAAGAAATTTACCCCATTTTGGTGCCCCTAAAATTGCGGTACCCAGGTCCACTGACCTGTAGGATCGTACGTTAATTAGGCCCTACTAATGACGCATTTTGCCTGTGATGGTTTGAGTTTTTTCCGGGCAGACATGTAACCGTGTTCTAACTATACCAATCCTAAACGAACAGTAAAGAAACAGATAACACCTTGGATCAGTTACATGACAGATATTTTAGGATCAATCGTGCCACCACGAGCAAAAATTACCATTCCTACGTTATTCTGAGTCTAATGACTTAATTAGACAAGCATCATTTAATATTTGCCTCATGTTTATACTTAATATTTTACACGATGCTCAGAAAACAGGCAATGAAGAACTATATTCTTGAAATTTAAGAAACGAATTCTACTAATTCCAAATCTAATGACTAGTTTTTAAAATACATTAATGACACATTAATACTTACTGTTTTACAATTTGACATAAAGCACAGACTAAAAAAGTTTTTCCCAACGCTTTTCGTTCCAATTTTGCTTTAAGAGAGAGTGAATTAGAACTTCGACACAAAGTAATCCTTGTTTTTCGTTTTCCTATCATGATCATGTTTTCAAAAATTGTCTATACCTCTCTCGTTAAATCAAAACATGATGACTTAGTTTTCAAAGACACATTATTTTCGATTAAATCTAGTTGAATATTTTTGGCTTGATATATTTAGCATAAAATGATGTTTGCACGCAACATAAAACCGTAACTCCCAGCTAACTTTTTTGATTTCGAAAACTTTCATTTTGGAATAAGCGTACGTTATCCATTGATAAAAAATTCGATGTCAGAAACTACATGAGAAGAGGCACTTCTTAAAAATACTGTCATTATATGCAGACAGTACTGTCATTCTAGCACCATTTGTCTACTATTTTCATTTTTTTCTTATTTCAAAAAAAAAAAAAAAAAATCGTGATCGTTTCCATTCAGTTTTATTTTTTCCTAAATGGTTGTAAATTTTGAAAAATAATACTATTTTAGATTAATTGACTACATTTCAAAATGTTTTTCTGAAAGCATCTTTTGCATTAAAAGTGGCACTCAATTACGTAGATTAATTATCAATTAAAAGTACTTGGGAATTATTTAACCCATCGTAAAAAGAGGTAAATCATCTGTGTCTCATTGAACTTTGATTGGTGATACTAATGTGGTGCTACTGTTGGTCATAAGTTTTTTCCTCTGAATCGAACAAAACTCCTATGGCAATTGTCTTCCTCTAAATAAAAGCTCCCAAATTGTGGATCCCACTATTTAACAGTTGTTCATTAATCGGTTCAGATTCAATGGGTTCGGAATCATCACATCACAAGGACAGCAATGAATGCATAATCCTTCTTTGCAGGTAGGATTTTTTATTATTATTACTATATAAGCTGAAAATTATAATCTGAATTTTGTTTTTTTTTGTTGTCGAAAATAAGGCATTCTGTTCAGAGTTTACAAGTTGCTGCTTTATTAAGTACACTGCAAAAAATGAACTGTTGTTTTTACAATATGATACTGGCAGCCCAGGTTCCAATTTAAAATTGTAAAATGCACAGTAATAAACTGCAGTTTTGTACTGTAAAGTTAGCAATTTTACAGTTTTTTGCCGTAAAATGTAGCTGCATTATAAGGTAAAAACAACAGTATAATACTGGCAGCAGAAGTTCCAGTTTTAAACTAAAATGCACGGCAATAAACTGTACAATTAGCAATTTTACAGTTTACTACTGTAAAATAGCAATTTTTAGTTTACTACTGTAAAGTTAGCTATTTTTACATTTTATTACTATAAAATAAGCTGTATTATACTGTAAAAACAACATTAATTGTTTACAGTGTATGAATATTGTTCTTTGAAATTGCGGTATGACTTTAATCACTGTCGAATGCCTCCTTTCTTGTTTCCATGGTGTGTAGTGTACATAATACCTGAATAATTATGACTGTCTTCCTTTGTTTATTTCGACCCCAAGACTACATCAAAACGTAGTAAGGTAAAACATGTTACTGCTTAGAATAGTTACCCGGATTTTGCATTTTATGTACAGTTGGGATATTAATTACGAGTACATGTGCATTCATAATTAGAACAGTTTTTTTTTGCTTCAGCGCTATTAAAAGATGTTCTTTGTTGAGTGTTTATAATCAATTTGAATTTGAACTGAATTTATTTTGTCTATTAAATATTTACCATAAAAAGCAAGACTACTCGTGAGATCAGTCTAAAAGTTTTCATTACAAATTGTGTTTAAATTTTAAAATTTATTGTGTTGACGAGGACATTTTAAAGGAGTTGAAAGTCACAAAGCGAACAGGTGAATTTTCCTTAAAAAATTGAGTTTTAGTCAAACTATATTGTTCAAACCTTTCTTTTTTTAATTTTGTGCTGTTGTCTATGTAAACAGTATGATTCATCACAAATTCATCATTGTTTATGTTAAAAAAACAATAAACTAAAAAAATCTAACAAGCTGCTTGTACGAAATTATCACTAAACAGTTTTCAGGGAAGTTCTAAATCAGCACTTATACAGCAATCACAGTTTAATGAACGATTATAAATGCTGTTATTTCTGAATTAACTAAATATTTTGGCAAGTTTTAAAATTTTTTAGCCAGTAATTACAAAGAAACAAACAAGTGTTTTGTAAAACAAATCGTGTTTTATGTGTCTTAAATGTAACGAGAGAGCAATCTCAAATTTCTTGAAAGCGGCATCATCAATTCACCATAATTTCTAAAATCTCCTCCTCTTTAATGTTAGACACATCCTTTGAAGGGACATCCTTTAGGAGAAAAAAAAAAAAAGTTTTAGTTGAAACAACTTCTAATATTTTTTCCCGGTGACTTCAAACGGTGCTCCCAACTATTGTTGGGAAAAGTACTTCTTTGAACATATTTTCAGCCAATACAATAGGCCCGCAGTTCTTTGTAGAAAAGAAAATTAACTTTTCGGAAAGCTGAAAAAAAGAAGAATTAGAAGCATTGGTGAAAGAGTTGGAATGTCTGCACCTTTGTTGATAAGGCTGCAAAAATTCGGGTTTGACATTTCTGACTTAAGCTATGCTCAGTGACCATTGCTTCATGTATTTCCCGGAGATTTTTTTCATTTTCGTTTTAAAGTTTAAGTACTAAGTCATGCTCATTTGAATTCTACAAAAGTTACAGTAATGGAAAATTTTATTCAATTCTTATCTTTATTTAATTTATAGTAACAATTGAAATAAGTTCCCCTGGCTCTACTGCTTAGCTTGTTAATTTATAAAATGAAAACAAAAGAGCAGATAGATACAATTATTGACTTTCATTCATGAGATTGAAAAATTTGCTGTTATATTACTTATTCAATTGTTATTCATTTTTTTCAGAAACTTTGTAATTTAAAATGTTTCTCGTGTTTCCAAGGGATACTTTCGTCATTGTCTGTAAAAACGCAGGACAAATACATTTTCTCAACTTGTTAGTCGGTGTGTTTTACGACTTTCAATTATCAAGATTTTTCAATTGGAAGTTGGGAAGATTCACACTGAACCTAAGAGCTAATATAGGGTACTTCGTTTATAATTTTCGAAATTGGAATTTAAGCACAATCTTGCTCAACTTTTTAAAGTGTTCAGAAGTATAAATTGCAAACCAGAAAGCCCACGGATAGTGAAACTATGAAAAATAAAAAAAAATAAAAAAATAGGCAGAAAACGAAAGAGCAAAATGGAGCTTTTTTTGAGTAAAAATTCTCTGTTCCTGCCCCCCCCCTCCCATTATCAATATATAAGGACTTTTAAAGTCTGTCAAATGTAAAGAAAAGCGCGTAGTGCCAAATTAAAGGTACTACATAATTTCACCATCTGCTAGTGGCAGGACATCCGTCTACAAAGAATGTGAAAGATGTCTTCCATTACTCATTGATACTCTCTAAACTTTGCGTTTTTTTTTAAATGTACTTCGATAACGGGACACAAGGGCAAATAATTCATGCGTCCGGAAACATGTTCACTGTGCTTTTTTGATTGCTACTTGTTTTTATTTTTTTAATTATTACACGATCATACTGTTTTCTGGTATAATTTTCAACAAATTTTATTTTCAAGAACCTAAAAATGAAAATTCATTAATACGAGCCATAGTAGAAGGAAAAACTTTAAATTCATCACCTGGCTGTTATGCTTTTGGTGCTACCTTTCAGACATATATATATATATATATATATCTATATATATATATATATATATATATATATATATATATATATATATATATATATATATATATATATATATATATATATATAAGTAAACTTAGGAGCGTTAGAAAACTAAATGTCGTATTAAAGTAAACACGCACACACACACAAACATACATATTTTGAAGTTATTTCAGTAATAAAAACGATTAAATAAGAATATTTGTGAAACAATACTTCCACAGTTGTATATTTAATTCAAAAAGACAAGGCATTGAAAGTCTCTATAGAATATGGTCAACGTTCCTTGCAAATTAAAATGTAATTGTTTCTTAATCGATCATGTGCTATAAATAAATGGAAACAAATCACATGGAAAAATTACCTACACTAAATTTTGTACACCGGTGAAACTCAAAATTAATGACTAAAAAACCTATTATTCGTCTTTCACTTCATCTTTTGCAGATAAATAAGGTGAGAAAGTTCAAAAATTGAATTTTCATCCTCCATAACAGTAAAGTAGGTTCACCGCTTTTAATTGATGGCTACTTTAATAAAAGCACGAAAGGATTGAAATTTGGAGAAAAGGCTTCTCCAGAATGTTCCAAACCTGATAAAATCAGCACATATGTTTTCGAGCATTGTACTTTAGCATTTAACCTTTAACCGGGTGGTACACATACTGTACAGCAAGTCTTTTTTTTCCTTTGAGGACGGGGTTAAAATTATTCGCTTCTACCCTTTGGAGTAGGGGATTTTTTCAAGATTTCATACCCCCTTACTGGCGGATTTCAATTTTGTATTCGAACCGCGAAGTCATAAAACCTAAGTGCTTGCCGTTGCACCTTCTCGTTTTCAGAGGAAAAGGGGTTGAGAATCTACACCCCCCCTTTCTTTTTTTTTTTTTTTTGACATCCTAATGGATTTATCGGGCTTGATCACTTCTAATATTCATAGGCCTCCAAATTCTTAATCCGGCCCTGCACAATGTGCATATTGTTGTGTGATGTCCTTTGTGAAAAAGTATATAATAATTTCTGTTCTTAAAATTTTTTAAAAAATATTTGAAACATTTTAAGTGTTTATTGGGGGTCCACTGATATCCAGATGCTTTAATTTTAAATGTGACGATTTGTTAAGAGAATGAGGTTTAATTGTGGTGCTGCCATCTATTAGTAAGATGTTTTACAATAAAAAGTTTGGCGATTTTATTTGATTTGTTTAGGCACATCGCTCTAGAAACAATTTATTAATTTTAGTTTTCATTTTCAAAAATATTCAAATTTCACTACCGAGAAGTTGCATAGAAAACATTAAAATTAATTTTAAAAAAAACGATGAATAAAGTAACTGAACGATAAATAAATCAAATAATTCAAAAAAAAAAACAATTATAATTAAAGCATGTGCTATTTAAATTAGTGTGGGGGGGGGGGGCATTTTACTTTTTTTTGTTTCAAAACTAATAATAATAACAATAATATTTTTTTTTGAAAAACTTCTGATCTATTCCATGCATGTGTTGAAAAGCGTTGGAAAAATCAAATTACAGCAATGCGTCTGTTTTGCATATTTTTTGGTTTCAAAATATTAGAAGTTTTTATACTAATTTTTTGTCAAGAATGTAGTATTTTTAGTTTTTGCATCACTTTGAAGTTGGAAATGGAATATTTAATCTTTGGTAAAGCAAATGGTCAATCTTTCAAAGTTGGTAAATTTCTTTTCTTTAGCTAACCGTTTTAAAGGAAAAATTTTGATTATTGCACTTTAATTCAATTTTGTGAATTGCTAAAACGAGTGTTTTCACTTGATTTGAGTGATTTATGTAAACTTCAAAAATGCGCTATTTTCTACCTTATAAGTGTGTATTAAACAAATAGTTGAAGTTTTTTTTTTTTTTAATATTGTTTATTTAATTTTTTGTGCTGCAATCAAAACGTGTAACGTAAGTTACCGACATATGCAGGTAACGTAAGTTACCTAATTTGAACTTAGATACTTGTGTTTATAAAGAAATTAATTGGAAAATAAACCCCTGTGGTTAGTAGGAATAATTTATGCAAGAATTCCTTTAAATGTACTGTATTTACTCTATTTAAATTAATCATATTTCTTAACATGTCTCTATTTGTTAATAAGATTATAATACACCTCTATTATACATTATATGTTTCTTTTTGGCCTTTAAGATGTTAATTCGCTCTAAACAATACCACTGCATTCAAAATATTTAGAAGTAATGTACTATAAATCATTCAAAAATGACTTTTGTTATGCTTTAAAGTTATCAAATATGTTTTGGAAAAAAATCTAAAAATATTTTTTCTCTTACAGGTAAAATATATTTTATTCTGCATTAAAATGCCACTGAACTCTGCAGAAAAGATGCGCTGTAGAAGGGATATGAGAAAAGTCGTGTGGATATTATAGATTTATAAATAAAAGTCACTCTTGATGCTATAGAAACATGTTAGAAAAAGCAAAAATTATTTAAAATATTTTCTGAAGATCCGCACATTAATAATGACCATTTAAGAACTAGAAATGCAAAAACTGTGGGGTTTCGTTTGGTAAAGTATTTTTAAGGAACAAGAAGAAAAACAGAGATAAAAGCTGGTGAATGCTATGTGGTGAAGTACAAAAATACATTGTATCCTTGAGTTGTGACGATTATTGAAGAAAACGATTTTAAAGTAAAAGTAATGGCTGCTGTTGGAACCAATTAGAAATAGCCAGAAACGACAGATGAATTTTATTATAAGAAAAAAAAAACATGATTCGAAAAATTGAATTACCTGAACTTGTTAATAACAGCGGCCAATGTGCATTTAAAAGTCTAATGTTGTGTAATATTTTTAACTGGTCATTGAGTTTGGCATTACATTTCTATAAATTTAATTCATAATTGTTAATTTTCAATATCTTGATCTAAACAAAGCTGTAATTTTCATTCATTAATTTTTGTAATAAAGATAGGCTTGTAAGTAAATTTTGTAACGTAAGTTACTGTAACGTAAGTTACCCAGTTAAAAATTCCCATAATTTTAAATTAAAAAAATTTTTTTTTTAATTTGTGAAAATAAATTTCTAAGCATTATAAGGAACTGATAAATTATACTTCAAACAAGAAAACAGCTGTAATAGAGCAGAAATTTGCCTCAGAACCAATTTTCATATTATGTCATTCCCTTTTTGTGTTACGTATGTTACTGCCTTATTTTTGGCTGCTGAATTTTGTAAATTTTAATGCGTCGAATATTTTTGCATTTTAATTTTGCTTTCGACTGCCATTTTTATAGAATGCTTTTATACAAGGTTTCTATTACAATATTTGTCCGTACTGAGGTGCTAAATGCATAAGAGTTGATCGAAATGTAACGTAAGTTACCGTGGAATTGCCCTTCTGTTAAATTAATATTAATTTTTAAAATGAATTTAATTTTTTTAAGAGACCAAAGGGTCTATGAATGCGGCTATTGTCGTCGCTCGAGGGCATTAGAGTTATATTAATAAGCTTCGTGATGTGTTTTGTTATTTGTAAAATATTTTGCAGTTATTTTTTGTTGAATAAAGTTTCATGTTTAACGACCGGGGGTGAAAGAGCCGCAATTTATAGACATTATCATGACTTTAATATTTTTGGGATGACCTTGGTAGTTTAAGTACTTTGTAGTTCACTCTAAGTTTGAATGAATTTAATATAATTTATTCAGTAATTATTATTAATTTAATGTCAAAACAATGTGTTTATTTTATTTTGTTTTTTAAAATGCAGGGGCTGTAAGTGCACCCCTTGCACCAATTGCCAGCGTGGTGCCCATGTTTATTTCGAAATTTTAAAGCTCAAGATATTGAAAAAAAAAAAAGAGAAAACCTCGGGTACTTTTTCTCTCTTTTTCTGTCTTTTTTTTCTTTATCCTTTTCTTTTCCTTTTTTTGTTTTTACGTATACTGTCTTTCTCTTTCTCTCGCTCTTGTTGATCAAATGTTCAAGCAGTAAAAATATAATAAAGCAATAAACAAATTTTCATTTTTTTTTTTCATCTAGATGAGCAATTTCAATTTTTTTTTCCATGGAGAGGGGAAAAAGTATTCTATGTTAAAAAATTTCAACGCACACAAACCCACATAGGTAGAGCACATCATACAAGATGCTTCCCGTTTTACCTGTAAGAACTTTATTTTTGCAGTCGTTCGTCCTAGCTACCTACTTCCAGTAGCAAAAAAGCTCAAAATAAGGTGCACAGTTGAGATAAAAAAGTTTGAAGCAAAAAGGAAAAAGAAAAAAATACGAAAGCTAACTTTTTATATAGACCGTAGAACCTCTAACTTCTCCATGGAGGGAAGGAAATGTTCGACATTGAAAAATAATCCCAATTCAAAAAATTGCGAGCAAAACTGAAGGTGATGTCAAAATTCAAAATTTTAAGGGGGCATACAGAGGATAAGATTGGAACATATCAACCTAACAGAAGAATAACAGGCTATCGAAATTTAAAAAACATAATATTTATATTTTTGCTTGCACTTGAAAAATAAATACAAATGATATCAGGACCGCCGAGAGTCTAGACAGGTTATTTGTCAGTTTGATCACCGGGATCCTCTCCCCCTGTAAGATTTATGTAATTTATTGTACTCCGCATTAGGATGAGAACATAAAGTCTAATTGCTTAAAGTGTAAGCACAAACGTGGTTTGAGACAAAATTTTGCCAAAAGAAGCTATGTTCGCCTCCAAACACAAGCACAAAAGTAGTGGTGAATAATATTTTTGAAAACGTCTTTATTTAACAAACATGAAGCATTACAGGAAATAATATACTTTACTACAGATGAATTATGCCTTTCTTACAACTTCTGTATTACTTTAAAATTCATTCCAAAGCTTCTAATGGCTGGCACTTGAAGTGGAAAATGACCTAGATGTGAAAAACAACGAAACGACAATATAAATGTACAAAGCAACACTGTTAACAGACATTTTACTTCAAATTGTTTGCGCCCCATGTTCTGGGTTCGAACGTCATGTAGAGACCATTATCGCTCCTGAGAACCAATTCATCTACAATGTGCACTTTGTCGAGATGGTCCCTGGACTTGATGTGGAACTTCCTCAAAATGGTCGCCATGACGGTGATAGCCTCAAACGTGGCGAATCTTTGACCTGGTAAAAAGAGGAATTGCAATTCATCAATCTACAAAATTAATTCCGTAGCAAAAGTTGACAAGTTATCCGCCTGCGACGGTTTTAAACCTTAGCACTGCACTGTAAAAAATGAATAATGTTTCTACAGTACAATACAGCTAATTTTATTGTAATAAACTGTAAAAATTTCTAATTTTACACTAATAAACAATCAAATTGCTAATTTTACAGTACTAAACTGTAAAATCGCTAATTTTACAGTGATAAACTATAAAAATGCTAATTTTACAGTTTGCTACAGTGCATTTTACGGTTTTAAACTGGAACCTCTGCTGCCAGTATTATAGTTGTTTTTACAGTATAATACAGTTAACTTTTACGGCAATAAACTGTAAAATTTCTAACTTTACAATAAGAAACTGTTAAATTGCTAGTTTTATCAAAATGCATTTTACAGTTTTAAATTGGAATCTCTTTTTGTGTCTTATATTTATTTGGCGAATTGATTTAAATTTTAACATGACTTTAAGTGGAATTTAAAAGGTTGTGAAGTGCATTTGAACTAAAGGATATAATAATTTTTCTTCAGAGGAGGTTAAAGGAAATTTAAATTTATTAAGTTGACTTCCTCAAAATTCGGTGTTACCGAAAAAGTCACAATGGAACTATTATTGTTAAAAATTTAGGGATGGCTATTCAGTTCCTCTTCGCATTTGGCGTCTTAAAGTTTGGCGACAATCAGGAAATTTACCAAACCTCCCAGCCAGTGAAACACTACTTTCTCCAAATCAAAGAAAAAGAAAACGGTCTGGGAAGGAACAGTTAGTTGTTTGCAGTCTAAAGAGTATTTTATTGCATGTTTAAAACATGTATTTAATGCCGCCATCACTAAATTTTTAATAATAATAGTTCCATTCTGACATTTTCTGTAACACCGCTATTCAGTTACTTTTCGTATTTGGCGTCGTAAATTTTGGCAACAATCGGGAAATTTTCCAAACTTCCCGGCCAGTGAAATCTTGATTATTTGAGGGTCACTGTTAGATTGTAATCACTTCAAAGAGATGGTACGAAAGACATTATATTTCTTTCCTTTTAATGTTCACATTAAAATCATGGAAGAATGGTTGTGGCTGATCTACCTGATACAATCGGTTCCCTATGTTAATAAATTTAGATTTGGCGACCAATTTTACATTGAAATTACGGTTAAATCGGTGAATTATATTAAATTTCAAGGACAATATTGCTGTGGTCGTTGAGAGTTTTCGAAAATCTTGGCTCTACAGTTGTGTCAAAAGTTCCATTGAAACGTAAAAATTTCGCTAAAAATAAATAAGTTCGTCACACACACACGAAAAGAAGAAAAAAGTCTTTAAAACTAAAATAATCCTCGCATTGAACACTACAAACTGAAATGGCATTAAAAGTGTCATCAATATATTTTAAAAGGTCGTGGTGCACATTTGAATTAAAGAATATAATAATTTTACTTAAGAGGGTGGAGTGAATTTAAATTTATTCAGTTGACTTTCTTTACATTTTTTGCACGGGCATCGCCGTGCGGGTACTGCTAGTATACTATAAAAACAACAGTGCATTTTTTGCTGTGTGACGCCACCACCGCAGGCACACACGAGAGAGCATTAAAATGTAATGATTCCCAAGAATATGTTGGGCGATTCCATATATAGGACTGACTGACTTTTTCAAAGAAAAACCACAGGCATTTTGTCACATTCCATGTAAAATGTACATTATTTAAAAAATCTGTTCTACTGCTTTATCGTTCGTTTTAAACTAAGTTTGAGAGTGTAATGTATTTTCAAAACATTTTTTGTTGATATTTTGAAAAATGATATAAGGCATAGTAGTTAACTGGCATGAAATCACTCATATGTCAGTCCGTTACCATATTTTAAACTCTTTTTTTTTTTTTTACTCAGCCCAGAACTATTCTGAGAATTCCACTACACCGTAGCTTAAGAAGAAAAAACAACAAAGGGAAAATATTTTGTAAAGATTGTCTATTTTGCATCGAATGGGACAAAATGCTCGCAGTTTTGCTTTAAAAATGTCAGTCAGTTACTTTTGGAACTGCCTGTAACGTAATAAATTTTCAGCTGAATATATAGTTCTTATTTGCTAGTTGAGGTTTGTACAGAATCATAACTGCATATTCTAAGCTAAACAACGAGTTGTTTTTACTAAACTATGACTTTTAAACACTTTTAACGTTAAAAAAAGTTTTCCTGTTTCATTTATTTTGGGTTTGATTACAATGATTTTTATTTCACAATCAACTTTTTTTTAGTATTCGCACTTTGATACATTTACTTTTAAAAAATCTTTGTCTTTGTTGCTTCTAATTGGACGTTCGTTTTAAAGTTTCAACTTAAAGTAGAAAATAAAAATAGACGGGAATGACTACTCGTTTAAACACGTTTGACTTTGGAAACATGTCTTAAATGCAAAATGTCTAGTACTTGGAGTAGGAGAAACCGGTGTTTCATCAATTTTTAAATTAATCTCAAAAATATATATTTTTGATTATAAAAATGGCAAAAGAAAGAACTTCATTGTTTGTGATTACGTTCTCAATTTTGTACTTAAGTACTAATCCAGCTGTTATTGGTGCTCGTTAATGCTGTGTGTTTGCTTTCCCCCGCTTTATAGATGTGTCCCTCCTTCGCTTTTTCCGATGACTCGCCATCCATAAATTAACATCTTTTGCATTGAAACAAAGGTCAATGTAACTCAAATATATATCTTTGATAATTTACGTTTTTTTTTTTTTTGTACTTGACAATGTTGCCGTACTGACTCTAGGAACGGAAATATTTTTTCCTTTTTGGGAAAAGTATTTCTAGGCATGTAAATTACAATTAACTACCATTGTAAGTTTTTAATTCTGTACAGAATTTAGTATTGGAACAAATTAAAAACATTCCTTTAAAGTGACTCGGGGTACTAAAGAATTTTCAAATAAACTAAGTCAACAATAGGTCGTATTGCATTTTTCCACTACAGTAAAAATTAATGCAGTGAACACCTTTTAAAAACTATTACATATTTACTTGTTAGAAGCAAAAACATCTAAATTCGAAAAAAGTTTGAGGTACGCAGACAATATGTTTGACATCAACACATATAGCAACACATATTTATTAATACTTTATTAAAATTGTGTTGCACCGAAAACATAGAATACATATTTTCAATAACTGTAGCAAGAGATTGCCTGACAGCCTATTTTGAGAAACTGGTGAGGATATTTACATGTGTACTTTCTAAAAAAGACTTAAATTTTAAAAAAATGTAAAAAGAGGGAAGAATATGCTATATATTTTTTCATACAACTTAAATTTAAAATGGAGCCATTTTTCTCTATCTTCTCGTAATAAAAGAAACGAAAAATGGGTAATTTTAAGCATACTAACCACTCAAAGTGCTTTTATAAATGTTTTCATTGCTTTCATTTTGCCATATCTCTTATTTCAAGGAATGATAAGTACGACAATTCCAGTGATATCTAGTACTTCTTTGAATTAGTTTCAACTTAATAATCAGAGACTATTTTGCTTTCGACTATGCTTATTTTGTAAAATTTATTACGTTATTGTACGACTTCGTCATAAAACATAAGTTTTCTCACCAATGCAATTTCTTGGTCCTGCTGAAAATGGGACGTAGGCAAACGGGTGCCGCTTGGTGGTATTCACCAGGAGAAACCGATCGGGATCAAACATTTCCGGATTCGGGAATACATCCGGGTCGCGGTGGAGCATGTGGATGAGGATGCCGCAGCTGGTGCCTTTCGGGATCGTGTAACCATCTGGAAAATTTGTTAAGTAATACTCATATGAGAGAGATTTCAAATCAACTCCTCCTAAATACTAAATTCCTACATTTGTTTCACTACGGGAGACATTTGTTTCACTTTGAGCACCACCTTGCGGCAAGCCAATGCTGCCGTTGTTATGGTGATAAATCCACATAATATTTGAATTAAATCTTTTGATTGGCTAATTTTCAACATCAAATTTAGAAATCAACCAATCGTTAATTTCTCTGTCTTGAAGAACTCCGACAGATGGCAGTACGTCGTGAACCAAGGGAGAAATTTTGCTGAGTGCTAAAAAGCAGAAAACAGTAGGCATTTAGTATTTACGAGGCGTTGATTCAAATAAAACAAAATAATAATACTTAATTGACATCAATTCACATCCATCTCTCATTCCAGAATTAACTCCACGTGACCAGAACTCGTCATTTCCATGGGTTTAAAATATCTTGGTATGAAGTTATTTTTTGTTCAGTGGCTTAGTTAGAGATTTCTTTTTCGTTTTCAATATGTTATTGACTAAATTTAATCAATTTACATATGCTTCAGTTCTATTTATATATAATATAAAAGCATTTCAATTAAATATTTAATTTGTAACAAGTTAAAATACATACTGAGGAATGCTCTTTTCCAAGATTTTTGCAGATATTTTGGTTCAGAATTATAGTATTCAATACAGTTCAATTTATCTTTGCAAATATTTTTAAGATTTCCATGGGATCTTAAAAACACAATTTTATTTAAGAGCAACTATTAAAGACAATTTTAAACTATTTGCTGCAAGTGCAGAAACTTACTATACAAGTTTTGAGATATTTCCTAATTGACATTTTTGTACGTCACGTACTAAATAAACTTAAACTTTTCTCTTTCTTAGTTTTTAATTGATATGGAAGATGAATAATTTGTTTGCAATCATACTCGTCTGATTTCCTGTTAAAAATCAAAATGAAAAATAAGTTGAAATAAAATAAATAAATCACCATACAAATTATTTAAATAGCTAATATCCTATGAAAATATCACGAGAAAAGCAATAAAAAATAAATAGTAGATAGGAAAAAAAGGGCAACTACTATTGAAAAAGAAAAAAAGGATATTTGAGATGAGAGGGGTGGTTAGGTATGGCTGCAAAAATTGACATCCTTCTCTCGATTTTTCTGTAATAATTGCTTAGAGACAAATCGGATACGAACTTCTCTTATTTTCTTCTGTTTTTGGGTTAATGGGATGATTAATTTTCCAAAGCACTCAAAATTACAGGGGGAAAACATTTAAAAATTGTTTTCCCCCGTAATTTTGACTACTTTGGAAAATTAATCATCCCATTTCACTTCTCTGTTAAATACTCCTCTTTAGAATCGTTTTTTATAAAACAGACATAAATATGCAAATAAATGAACTCTCCAGGAAATTTTTTTGCTTTTAAGAGCAAGAATCTGAGAAACTGTCACGCCTAGCATTATGAGGTGATTCATGACCTCTCAGATTTTCTCCCAAAAATTACCAAATGTTTATTATCTTATTGAAAGACCAAATCCAGAATGTTTTGCTCTAAAGTTGAGTTGTTTAGTTTTTATGGACCCCTAAAGATGAAGGTGCGGCATCAGAAATTAAGCGGATTTTCAAGACATGGAAGTTGCCGTGAGCCAAAACTCTTACCAGAAACTGTTTAACTCCAATTTTCTTTTTGTATATGGAATATAGAAGGTTGAAACTTTACAAAATGAATGTTAAATTTGTGGTAAGTTGATGCCGTAAGGTCAGTGAAGGCCCTCAAAGCAAGGCATTTTTGACGTTTTTTAGCGTTTTTGAGGTTCAAAAACAGCTTATACATTTCAGTTGGCACTGCAAAAGTAGTGTCGTTTGAAAGACTAGTGTAAGCACTTTAAAATGATGTATAAATAACCGAGGAAAGTTCAACGTGCTTTTAGTTGCGTAAGGCCGAAATATGAAAAATGTCATATTTTACCGATATTCAAACGGTCATAACTTCCTCTGCCAACAACATATTGGAACATTTTTTTGCCAATGTCATACTCTATTCTTTGTCTTAACAGAACAGTTGAGACCTTTGAGGCGAAATGTGAAAAAAAAATTTACAAAAAATGTACAGTAAAAAATAAATTTTTTGTAAAAAAAATTTTCACATTTCGCCTCAAAGGACTCAACTGTTCTGTTAAGACAAAGAATAGAGCATGACATTGGCAAAAAAAAAATTCCAATATGTTGTTGGCAGAGGAAGTTATGACCGTTTGAATATCTGTAAAATATGACATTTTTCATATTTCGGCCTTACGCAACTAAAAGCACGTTGAACTTTCCTCGATTATTTATACATTATTGTAAAGTGCTTACACTAGTCTTTCAAACGACACTACTTTTGCCGTGCCAACTGAAATGTATAAGCTGTTTTTGGACCTCAAAAACGCTGAAAAACGTCAAAAATGCCTTGTTTTGAGGGCCTTCACTGACTTTACGGCAACAACTTACCACAAATTTAACATTCATTTTGTAAAGTTTCAACCTTCTATATTCCATATACAAAAAGAAAATTGGAGTTAAACAGTTCCTGGTAAGAGTTTTGGCTCACGGCAACTTCCATGTCTTGAAAATCCGCTTAATTTTTGATGCCGCACCTTCATCTTTAGGGGTCCATAAAAACTAAGCAACTCAACTTTAGAGCAAAACATTCTGGATTTGGTCTTTCATTAAGATAATAAACATTTGGTAATTTTTGGGAGAAAATCTGAGAGGTCATGAATCACAGGCGTGACACTCTCTCAGATTCTTGCTCTTAAATATTTACTCAGAAGTTAATAGAACGATAAATGTTCAGGCAATCTTGATTAGAAAAATATGTTCATTTTCCCCTCTTCTTCTTAGACTATTGACTAAGTAAAGTAATATTTAACACAAAACATATATAGGAATAATTCAAAGATTTTCTTATCGGTAAAAAGAAAAACGAAAAAAGATAAATTGATGATAAGTTTTCCATTGAATGACTTGAAGGTCAGAAAAAGAATGACTTTAAAAGAAAATAGTCTAGAAAATACTTTTGTAGACTATTTTTATTTATTGCAAAACTGCTTGTGTATTGAAAGTTTTGTAATTTGCTCTAATAAAGGTTACAAAGAATTTTCTGATACAAAAAATACCCATGTGATGGAAATCTTGCGATACATTTTTTAAAAATTCTAAATATTTTTTTTTAACGCTAATTGTTACAGTGATACATGTTTTTGCAAAATCTCGTATAAACATTCTTTTTGTTAGTTTTCTTTTATTTTTGTTGTGTCTACTACCCTTTCAAGATTCAATAGAAATTGTAATACAAAAATATTAAATCAATAATTTATTTACTTATATAGCAAAACAATCTTTAACTTGTTTTGCATTGATGTTGTTATCGTTCACAGGAGCAAGAATGTTTGTTGTTGCACGTCAAAAGTATATTTTTTAAAGTTCATTAACGTAATAGAAACTCCGATCTACTTATCGCAATTATTTGTACACTACAAAAAATGAACTGCTGTTTTTACAGTATAATACTGGCAGCCGAGGCTCCAATTTAAAACTCTAAAACTAGCAATTTTACAGTTTCTTACTTTAAAGTTAGAAATTTTACAGTTTATTGCCGTTAAGTGTAGCTGTATTATGCTGTGGAAACAATAGTATAATACTGGCAGCAGAATTTCCAGTTTAAAACTGCAAAATCAACGTTAATAAACTGTAAAATTAGCAATTTTACAGTTTAGTAGGGGAAGACCGCCTATATCGGACCACTGCTTAAATTGAACCTCGGGCTTAAAATCTAGTACGGAGATCTGTGCTACATTTTAACAGTAAAAATATGAAGTTTTAGGAAAAAAAATAATGTGCATGAAGTTTCACCAGTCTTCGAACTGTTTAGCGTGAGTTACGGCTTGATTTGTGTTGAATACGTGCGAAATCTAATTTTGTGGACTTGTTTCTAGAAGGATAACTCAAAAACTAGTAAATTGCGGTAAAATGCTGTTACAATATTATAATCTGTGTTTAATAAGGATTACATTGATATATTTATGTGCCCGATTGTGATAATTTTCGACAGAGCAATGAGCTGAAGAATAAAAAATGGCGTGTTTTCCCTTATTGGACCGAAAAAAATTTCCTATATTGAACCGGTGGTTCAATTTAAGAATATGACTTTAAATAAGACATTTTAGTAATCGCAACATAAAATAAGTGACTAGTCTTATTTAATGGCGTAGTTAAAATTATTTTAAGCATACTTTAACACCTATTCACGATATTCATTTAAACTTTTTTATCAAGCACATTTTTATCAAGTGGAAGCTGCAACTTCTTAAAATGTATGTTTTTTTTTTTTCTCTTCATCCAATAAGCTGTAGTTTCAGGTTGTGAATCATATTTATTAACTTGAATAAAATGTATGCTGGTTTACAGAGAGAAAAATATGAAATTCTTCTATATTTTCAAAAGGATTTTAATAGGAAACAATTTATATGCTACTAAAATGTTCAATGTTGATGAAGCCGGTCTTTTCATTGCCCAAAAGCCCCAAGATATATTGACGTATAGAGATGAACATCAGGTTGGGGCAGTATTGCGTGGTGAACGTGGTAGAAATACACTGGTTATTTGCTACATGAGTGTAACAGAATTGCAAGCTCCCCATGCTTATTTTCAAAAGACTGCGTTCCATGTATGAACTTATCGTAAAAGCTGCCCTGGTGAGCAATATGCTTGTTCCAAAAAAAGGTTGGATCACAAACGATAATTTACACAATTGATACAACATTTCATCAAAACTGTTAATCCAAGTAATGTAAAAAGAATGTCTATCTATTAACGGATAGGCACAGCACTTAGGGGAAGACCGCCTATATTGGACCCCTTAAGAACAGGTGGCCTGTGTCGCTCAATGTCATGCAAAACAAAAATACAAAATAGAGCATCGTAAGCTAAATTTAATCAGGAACCGCCCTAAGAGCTTATATTTTTTAAAAATATGGAAATTATTTTTTAAAAAATTATCTTAGAAAAGGTTGCAAAAGTCCAATTTAGGAATATATGCGCCTATATTGAACCATGCGCTTCCTAAATTGGACCATGCTAGGAAATCATAGAATAATTTATATTTTAACTATACATCTTTTATCCAGGATTTGCAATAGAATTTCTTTTGATTCGGGCTCACTTAGGCAGTGTTGAAAAACTCACCGATGGCATTTCATGCACTTAATCATGTTTTGCACTTTATCTCTATGGCAAATATTGCAATAACAATTCTTTTGTGCAGTTTCTTGCTTCTTTTTGTGCGACTTTTTCTGTTCTATGCTTCTTTTCTACGGCGTTAGAATGATTGCTGAGATAGCCTTCCTTTTTGTTATTACAATTTTTTGCGTAAGGTGATATGTGAGGCGGGGCTTTACAAAATCATAGTTGGAATTGACAATCATGCTTTGATGAGAACTATCCACTGATTCTGCAGAGCTTGTACTAATTTAAGTCGTAGCTAGTTCTTGTACATGGTGTACAACAGTACAAACTTACACTGAAAATGTAGCCTGTTCACTTTGAGTAGTTTTATCTGGACTACTTACCTCTAACTCTGCTCCAGCCAAGTCAATGCCATTAAACACATGTCAATTAACAGGCCAAACTACTGTTCTTTGGAACTCACAGCATTTGCCATGACCTTGATCGCGGTTTGCCCATAAGAGTTACCAAAACAGTTCTTCTACGCGATATTGGGTAATGGATCTCATTAGATGTTCTTGCATCCATTCATCACATGCTCGATTAAAATACGTAGATAGATGCTGAATAAAGACTTTATCTACGTGCATGGTGTGCTTAGAAAGAAAACATTATTATATCGCTCTCGTTAGCCAAATTATTGCATCTATGTTCTTTATGTATGTTTTGGTGAAATGTTGTATCAATTGTGTGAATTATCGTTTGTGATCCAACCTTCTTTTGAACAAGCATATTGCTCACCAGGGGTGCTTTTACGATAAGTTCATACTGGAGCGTAATCTTTTGAAAATAAGCATGGGGAGGGAAGGGGCGGGGGCTAACAACTCTGTTGCACTCATGCAGCAACTAGCCAGTGTGTTTCTAACACGTTTACCACGCATATCTGCTCCAAAATGGTGTTTATCTTTATACGTCAATATATTTTGGGGCTTTTGGATAGTGAAAAGACCGACTTCATCTACATTGAACATTTTAGTAGCATTTAAATTGTATCTTTTTAAACTATTTTCAAACAAATCGAAGAATTTCATTATTTTTTCTCGGTAAAACCAGCACAAATTTTATTTGAATTAATAACTTTTTTAACAACCTGAAACTGCAGCTTAATGGAAAAAGAGAAAGAAAAACATATATTTTAAGAATTTGTAGCTTCTAGGAAAAGTACTTGATAAAAAAATGAATATCGTGAATAGTTGTTAAAGTATGCTTAAAATAATCTTTACTAAGCTATTAAATCAGATGAGTCACTTATTTTATGTTACAATTAATAAAAAGTCTTGCTTAAAATCATATTCTTAAATTGGACCACCGGTCCAATATAGGAAAATTTTTTCGGTCCAATAAAGGAAAACATGCCATTTTTCATTCTTCAGCTTATTTCTATGTCAAAAATTATCACAATCGCGCATGAAAATACATAGATGTAATCCTTATTAAACACAGATTATCGTGCTATAACAGCAGTTTACCTCAGCTTACAAGTTTTAGTACTATCTTACTAGGTACAAGTCCGAAAAATAAGATTTTACACGGTTTCAACATAAATCATGCCGTACCTCACGCTACACAGTTCGAAGACTGGTGAAACTTCATACACATTGATTTTATTCCTAAAACTTTATATTTATACCGTTAAAAAGTAGCATAGATCTCTGTACTAGATTTTAAGCCCGAGGTCCAATTTAAGCAGTGGTCCAATATAGGCGGTCTTCCCCTACATAAAGAACATTGATGCAATAAACTTGGCTAACGAGAACGATATAATAATAATTTCTTTTTAAGCACATCATACACGTAGATGTGATCTTTATTTAGTCTCTGTCTACATATTTTAATCGAGCATTTGATACATGGATGCTAGAACATCTAATGAGATCCATTATCTAATATCTCACAGGAGAACTGTTTGGTAACTCCTATGGGCAAAACGCAATCAAGGCCATGGGGCAAAAACCTGTGGGGGGGGGGGGTTGATTCTAAAGAACAGGAGTTTAGCCTGTTAATTGACTTCTGTTTAATGACATTGATTTGGCTGCAGCAGAATTAGAGGCAAGCAGTCCAGATGAAACTACTCAAAGTGAACACTGAATGAATATGTTACATGTTCGGTGTAAGTTGTACACCATGTACAAGAACTAGCTATGACTTAAATTAGTACACGTTCTGCAGAATCGACGGATAGTTCTCATCAAAATATGATTGCCAACTCTAACTATGATTTTGTAAAGCCGGGTCATATATCACCTTTGCCTAAAAAATAGAAGGAACAGTTACACAAGAATAAGCAAGAACCTGCACAAAACAATTGTTATTGCAATATTTGTCATAGAGACGAAGTGAAAAACGTGATTAAGCATATGAAATGCCATTGGCGAGTTTATCAACACTGCAAATGAGGCCGAAGCAAAAGAAATTCTGTTGCAAATCCTGGAAAAAAGCTGTATATTTCAAATATAAATTATTATATAATTTCTTCGTACGGTCCAATTTAGGAAGTGCATGGTTCAATTTAGGTGCATATATTCCTAAATTGGACTTTTGCAACGTTTTGTAAGCTAATTTTTAAAAAAATAATTTTCATATTTTCAGAAGATATAAGATCCTAGGGCGGTTCCTGATTAAATTTAGCTTACGATGCCCTATTTTGCATTTCTGTTTTGCTTCACATTGAGCGACACAGGCCTCCTGTTCTTAGGGGGTCCAATATAGGCGGTCTTCCCCTACTGAAAAAGTAGCAATTTTACAGTTTATTGCTGTAAAGTTAGCAATTTTTACAGTTTATTGCTGTAAAGTTAGCAATTTTTACAGTTTATTACTATAAAATTAGCTATATTATACTGTAAAAACAACATTCATTTTTTACAGTGTGAGATCAATTACTTTAGAATACTTGTTTATTTTAGACGTTAATCGTGAAAGAAATTGACCCCGCCTCCCGCAGAGGAAATTAACTTTTATCGATACTATCCTTTAGGGCCACGATATAATATTTTTGAAGTGCAACAATAGAGGAACTTACTAATTTCCGTGTCCTCTTCTAAATCTCTGGCAATGAAAGGTGTTGGTGGAAGTAATCGTCTAGTCTCCTGTAAAGGGTAAAATGAAATGTAAAACATGATCAAGTATTTAAAGACAATTCTAAGGTAACTGAACACACCTCTGTACGAAGGTTTGGTTCATGGTATTTTCGATAAACCAATATATAAAGAGAGCTGAACACAGTCTTTAGTTTTCTTTCTGTATTGGTTGATCAATTAGTGAATTCAAAGTATCAGTTGTGAAGTGTTTACAACTGAAACTTTAATTTCAATCATTTAGTCATCGAAAGTCTTATTTCCTTCACTGTAAAAAATGGATGTTGTTTTTACAGTATTATACAGCTAACTTTATAGTAAAAAACTGTAAAAATTGCTAATTTTACAGTAATAAAGTGTAAAATTGCTGCTTTACAGTAATGAACTGTAAAATTTCTAATTTTACAGTTTATTGCTATGCATTTTACAGTTTTCAACTGGAATCTCGGTTGCCAGTCGAAAATACTATTGTTTTTACAGTATAATACAGCTAATTTTGTGGTAATAATCTAAAATTGTGGTAATAAACTAACATTGCTGCTTTACAGTAACAAGTTGTAAACTAGTTACTTTTACGGTTTTGTACTGTACATTTTACAGTTTTAAACTGGAACCTCTGCTCCAAAATTATACTAAAAACGACAATTTATTTTTTGCAGTGTTCATATATTTCCGAGTAGTTATTGGCAATCTCGTTCCTTGTACTGATTCATTCGTCAGAGGATACTTCACTTCTTAAACCTGTACAGTGAACTCGTTCATTTGAACGATACTGTTCATTTGCAAGTGTCTCAGATGACCTTACTGTAAAAGTTTCTTTTGTACATCAAAACGTTTCATAGATCAGAAATATTTGTTTAAGGTAACGCAACTAATATTAATAATAAGAAATAATACTTATAAAAGTTTGATCAAATCAAGTGTTGTATTGTCACAAATGAAAGTACAATAAAAAATTGTTTTAGATGTGAGTAAAATGAAAGAACAAAAGACGTTTAAGAAACCAAATTTTGGAAATTAAAGAATTGTAAAATTAATACCATAGTTGAAAAGAAAGACCGTTAGTTTTTTATCGTACTGTACCGTTCAATTTCACCGATCATTTCAATTTCGACACCGCAACTGTGGTTAACCCCTGAGTTGTAAGTTTTAACAGGGTTAACCTCTGAGTTGTAACCCGGGAGTTATAAGTTTGACATGTCTGGGTATCTGTGTATCTGTCGATCTGTGTTGGCATCGTACAGTCTAAGCGGACGGACCGATTTTGATTTTTCTTTTTTTTTTTTTTTTGTGTTTCAAAGGTGAAGTGATCGAGAGTGTTCTTAGCTAGATCGCGTCTTCGGATGACATTAATTAGCAAATATATTAATTAAAAACCCTTAAAATGTTATTAGCGATTTTGAAGTGAATACATACTAGAAAATTTAAAACAATAATACCAAAATGAAGAAAAAAAAATCTGCGTCTAATAAGATGTGTTTTGAACTTCCATGTAAAATAGAACTCGAATTTTAACGACTTTTTTGACAAATACGGCTAAGGTTTAAATCTACAGGATTTTAAACTGACGTCATTGTTGGTCGACGAAGGAAAAAAACTCCAATGATTTAAAATGTTCATATGTTGCCAACTAGCAAATTTTACTTGTAAGGACTATCTTTCCTTTTCCATGTTTACCATATCCTCTCGAAAACAATTAAATATGTTTTGATTTAAAACTCTTTATGACCAGAAAAGTTTGTTTAAATATGAGGTCGCCAATCACGGTCAGGGGTTGTTTAAATGTTTAATTTATTAGTCTGTCCTGCTAGAAGCGTAACATTGGCTGTTAAGAATTACATTGTATTGTTGTAAAATGTTTGGTATTGACACAAAACGTTTATTTATCCTTCTAAATGGTATTTGGAACCAGGTGCGAAAACTAAACAGGCATTAACCCTCTTCAGTTTTCTCCCCTCTTTTAAAAATTTGGGAACATGTGAGTATCAGGTGAAAGGGTGCGAAGACTTTAATGTATTTAAAAATAGAAAAAAGGCTCTGATTATAAAAACTTTTCTACCTTTCGATCATTTTCCATTTTGCAAAATAATATTGCTAAACTTCAAGAACGTACCAGGGTTTGAATTAAAAACATCACATTTCAAATGTAAAATCATTATGAAATGAAACTTGAGGTTGGAAGAAAAAATCATTTACTTCTTACCTTGAGGACACAATCTAAGTATTTAAGCGCTTTAATGTCTTCTAGAGTTACGGGACGGTCTACGTCTTCGCCAAAGACATCTTCCAATTCTTGGTGCACCTTCTGCTGCACGGAGGGGTTCAAGCCGAGCATGAAGAATGCCCATCCAAGCCCAGAAGAGGTCGTATCGTGTCCCTAAGAACATTTTAAAATGTAACTAAAACTTAATTTCGCTAATACAATTTACATACATTAGGAAAAAGCATGATTTAGATTACTTTGTTAATAGTACGTGGGTGCATTTTACGTTTTTTTTTTTGCTAATAGCTCCTCTCATGTATAAAATCTATGTCATGATTATAATTATTATTATTATTATTATTTGCAATAAATATTTAAAAAGTAGAGCTGCAGTCTATTTTACGATACAATTTCGTCAGTAGTTATAGTACAACATAATAAATAAAATTTTGTCACACATTTTTCTTTACTATTAACTAATAGCCCTACCGCAAACATGAAGTTGTCAACTTCTTCTGCAATGTCCTCTAGCGTAAAGGACTCGTCTTTGAAGTGCAAGTCCAGCAACAGGTCGAGCAAGGCTTGTCGACGCCTAAGTTTTCGTCCGACAACGTCTTCCGAATTTTCATCTTCCGTCGTTTGTTCCATATTCTCTCGTTCTTTCAACTTCTCAGCTTTCCGCTCGGCAACCACCTGACAAACAAGAAGAGAAAATGGTCGGAATGCATCTTCTACAAAAATGCTCGTAAAAGTCAACTACTTCTCTGCAATCTTTCATCTGTCTCAACGGTTACCAAATTTTTTAGCCCCCTTTAGTTTAAGGAAGTCCATTATTGTTTATGATTAGAAGAAAAAAGTTAACTATCTAGGAGTCAAACAGGAGTGTCCCTGTAGAAGGCCATAGAAATTCTGGGTGACCTCCTAAAAATTTTGTCATTTGGCAAATTTTGTCCGACGATTCGACAAATCTGGATTTTTCTCTCTTTTTCATTTTTTTAAAGTATAATGATGCTACTTTCATGTTTTTTTGTTCGGTAAAATCAGGAATTTCAGTCAGGAAATTCTTAACTCCCAAAAATTTACGTTCGGGGTGCCCTGGAGTGAAATGATACAGATAAGAAATGATCACCATTTGACTACTTTGTACAAGCTACGTGAAAATTTTCGTGTTTTCACAGCTTAACCAGTTTTAAATTGGGATGATGCTATTTTGACCACTTTTGGAAACAACGTGTCGGTCCGTTAGTGTTGCATGGATTTGACCAAAATGTTGAAGGCACTCTAGTTCAAAACGTAACGTATGAAATTGATGCACATGTGTGTCACCATGTAAACTGGGGATGACAAGTTTTGGCACTAATCTCTTCAGAGGGCGGCTCAATCGCACGATTTTTGATTTTAACATCACTGCTGCATTTTGAACGATAAGGAATTTTTATTTAAATTGGTACACATATGTACCCCACTGGGAGAGGTACAGATAAATTTTTACCACTAATCGTTTTGAAACCGGGACACTATCGAAAAATTACCTTAAAGGGAAGAAAATATTCTACACTGTTTATTATTATTATTATTATTATTATTATTATTATTATTATTATTAGGCAGGGGGTCAGAAACATTCAGCTTCCTTTTTAACGTTGTTATTTTGTCTCTCACAAATAAATGTAGCAACTTTTTATTCTTGAATGAAAACAGAAACTTCGTTCAGTTTGCAAGGAATGTCGACAAGATTAAAGTTTACAAATACCTTTGTGCAATTGATGTAGTAGAGAAAATATCAACGTAAAATAGGCACAAATAAGCAGATCTCTGCTTATTTGTGCCTATTTTACGTTGATATTTTCTCTACTACGTCGACAAGATTGTTTGATTTTATCAGCGATCGTTTCTCATGTAAAAACATTCAGCAAAAAATTAGTTCATCAGAAATTTTCTATATTCAAGAAAAATAGTTCTCTAAACTTACTTGCTTTTCTGTAATTCTTACCTCTCCGTAATTTATGTATATATTAGCGCGAACCACCATCGACTACGGCTAACAGAGAAGTTGCCTCGTTCGTTCGAGTGTTCTGTTCTGATTGAACTAACATTCCCGTTTATGCTTATTCAAAAATTCATCTATGAGTTTCCTTAAATATAAATTGTTCTCCTACCTGTCTGGCATAAGTGTCCATGATTTGCAGACATTTCTTGAAATCCTTCCCTGCTTTTGTTCGGTAGTATATGAAGTCTGGCCACAACCAAGGTCTTAGCAGGCGATCGGTTGCTGAGGTACAGAAACTAAAGACAAAAAAACATAGTTCAGCTGTAAGATAAGTTGCATGTATTTTTTAAATTTTCTGTTAGACTACTACAACTTCAGAGTATTCATTACCGTATGTTATTCAAACAAAAAAACAAAAAACAAAATTGGGGTTTTTTGAGCGTAATTTTTAAAAGGTATATGGGAAATGTAATATTCTTATACCTACAAAATGAACTCGCTATCATTTAAGTTCCAGTCAACGTCGGAATATCCGAGTCATTTATATACGGTACCATCTTAAATAAGCTCTTTAGGGGCTTGCATACACTTCACTCACAATCATCAACTTCTTGTAATACAGTCATATATATATTATGATATCCTTATCAACAATCCATGAAATAACCATGCTGTTTCTCCTTGGCTATATCTTGAGTGTATTAACGGTAAAGATGTAGCTTATATATCTGTTTAGTTTGTAGATTATGATGTCATCGATGATCTTGTCCGTTTTAACGACATCAAAAATTTAGTTCCTGCTCTCTGAATATCGACTGGCCTAAGGTTGGCAGTGAGTACGGAATTAGTACCGGAAGAACACAGTAATTGTGTTTCATTTATTCCTCAATGAAAGGTTCCTTTTCATCAGAAGTTTAAGCAAGAGAACGAGTGGTCGGTTTTGTATTACTTGCAAACATTTGTTTCCGAAGTGAATTTTCTCGTATACCCAACTGAAATCACTAATTGCTGCTACATCATATTTGCTTTAAATTCTTCGTCGAGCTATCTGCAAAAGATCTATCACTTAATGTTGCCGCATCTCATCTTCAATTGATTCTTCAGATAAAATTCATCAGATAAATTATTACTCTTTGGAATCAAGAGGAAACGAATTACGAGTTCACCATCGGTTTTACCTTCTATCTATTTGTACTTATTTATTTTGTCTTTTAAAATAGTTTCTGGTCCATTATTTTGGCAATACAGTTTCAAACCCATTAAATAGAGCGCATTTAATAAGCAACATCCTACAAGTTCAAGGAACAAAACAACTCCCAATCAAGTTGCACACTTGAACTTAAGTTCATCAGTCATGAACCTCGTTTACTTTTAAATAGTTCAAGTGTATTACCTAAGGAACCAGTAAGAAATTTTTATTTCCCAAAATTATTTAGTAAATTACTTAATTTTATTTTTACATGAACTCTTAATACTTTTCTTTTTTGTCTGTTCAGGTCAGTTTATCATCCGTAAATTAGATGTACAAGGATTACGTGTCATTCGTTAAGAGTTTCATGAAACATAGATGCACATTACATTACGTGATCGATGTCACGGCTACAAATGATAATGCAGAAATGATACGCTATTATCCCAAGTAGCACAATTCGTTTTTAAAGGTTGTAAAATGGTTATTAACGTTGTAAAAACCGCTTAAAAACGTTTATAAAACATTTAAAGGTTATTTGTGCTACCTGGGATGCCTCCTGAGTCTACTTAAAGTCAGCCAGTACTTGACAAAAAAAATTAAAACTCATTTATACGAGATACCCTTACATGATTTTACAATTTTTACCACATTGGCTATCATGATATATATTGTAAGGAATTACCTGTGAAGTGCTTGTACATAAGGGGATGTACTATTGATCTGTGCATTAATTTTTGTTCCCATAGCAGTTTCTGAAAAAGAAAAGTGTACAGTGATAAATGTGCTGCTGAGTATGTATGTCATAAATAGAGATAGTTTTCAGAAGATTTAGACCACACTAAATAAATTAAAATTTTCACATGAACTCATTGCTAAAAAGGTCATGGAAGTGTAAGTACAAAGCGTACAGTAACGTAAGTACAAAGTAAACAAGGTGGTGAGTAGTATAGTGACGTGTACTGAATATAACTCACACAAATGAGCAACTGGTGTCATACAATGACTGATGTTACATTAAATCCTCAATATTTTCACCAGAAGAAATGACAAAAAGAAAATGATGTTGTCATAAACAGCACCACTTTTAATATTCAAGTATCATTTCTTGTTATGATTTTCATATATTTTCACTTATTTCTGAGATAACTTATTCCCATTAAATCTTGAAATTATTCATATGAACATCGGTCAAGAAGCAATGCAACATAAATTGAAAGTCCCTCTTTTCACTGACATGCTTTTCGGGTACGTTAACGCAACTCTTATTAAAAATTTGTCTTCTTTTTTTTTTCTTACAAAAATAACCTACATTTTGTTGGTAATGATACGAATGACTGTGGTGGCATCGTTATTCAGAATAAATTACAATGCAGCATTCCCAATAAAATCTATAACCTAATAGAGCATCAAATGTTAAAACATTCTGATGAACACAAAAAATATCAGAGGTGTGCACTTACCACATATGATGTCCAGGGTGCAAAGGGAAATGAGTGGAGCAGCGTTGACCCACCGTTCCTTTTCCATGGCTTCTGCGAGTTTTGTAGCCAGGATCTTTGCCTGCTCATTGAAGACCGGAATGAATTCATCTAAAATTCGAAAATGGAAGGCAGGAGTGAGAAGCTTTCTCCTGTAACGCCATTTTTCTTTGGTGCTGGGAAAAGAAATGTAAAATAGAACAATGTTTTAAAGTCTTAACCGTACAATTCATGTAGCTTGTACGGATGTGTTTCATCTTAAAGTAACAAATAGAACTTTTTTTAAAACATATTTATTGACATTTACGTTTTACTACATATTGTTCAGTTAATACAACATACGACTGGTTAAATTCGTGATTTCTAATTGAATAAATTTTGTAATGCTTCAAGTAATGCCATGAAATTCACAAAACAGAAAAATATTTCTACATCAAATTTTTCGAAGTTTAATTGTATAAGTAATGTAAAATCTGATACTTTGTACACACAGGGTTGAGATGAACCCTGTCTGATCTTTCTAGGTAAAACTTTCCGCGTATTTAATCATGCGTCAGGTTTTCTTTGATCTTACCAAAATAGGGTAATAGGTAAGATAGCAAAGAGGGGAGGAATAATTAAAAGCATTTTGAAGCGTATCAAACAACGTGAAACGGTGTTAATTTCAAATATATAGTTCAGTTGAATATGTGAAAAAGATATAGTAAATGGGCAACGTTTAAATTAAAAACTTCGGAAAGTTCCCACCACAACCCATCACCCCTTTTTTAAGTGGAATGGTTCACGAGTGCTAGGCGCGGTTTTTAGAACGGACATTAGTGAACTATTAATACAGTTGTTTTTCATGCAGTACAGAAAAATTTAATTTGCTTTTCCTTTCACGTAATATGTTTTGCATCATTTTCTGTCTTATTTTTCACTTTAAGATGAAGCATTAACATTCAATGTTTTCTTTTCTTTCTTTCTAATCCTTTTACATAACCAATGGTTCAACAATATTATTAAAATATGGAATCATACCTTGTTAGAAGTCCTTCTTTGAGCATAGGAGTCACAAACTCGTACTCAAAACCTTTCCCTAAAATCTCATTGCTGTTTAAAATTGGCTGTAAAAAATGCATATTATAAGTTTCAAATAATAACACACTGCAAAATATAAACAATTTTTCAGTTTCTTACTGTAAAGTTAGAAATTTTGCAGTTTATTGCCTTGAAATTTAGCAATATTATATTGTAAAAACAAAAGTATTATACTTGCAGCGGAGGTTCTAGTTTAAAACTGTAAAATACACGGTAATAAACTGAAAATATAGCAATTTTACAATTTATTACTGTAAACTGTAAAATTAGCAATCTTACAGTTTGGTAATGTAAAATTAGTTATTTTACAGTTTATTTCTATAAAATTAGAAATTTTTAGTTTATTTCTATAAAATTAACTGTATTACACTGTAAAAACAACGCTCATTTTTTACAGTGTACTAATAGAGTAGCAGTAGTGTTAATATTGTATAATTAATATGAAATTTCCCCCACAGACAAGACAAAAAGGTAAAATGGTTTCGCTATATTTTAGTATTGTTTGTTACTGTTAAGCATGCCCAAGATATATATATGTATTAAATACGGTTAACTGCATACGGTATTTGGCGCTCTACGGCTCAAACACCTCAAGAGTCTATACTGCGCTGATTAGATACAGTATATTTCAGCAAGATACTTATTTTGGGTGGAAGGCACTCTTAGGGAAATTTGTTTTTCAAGAGGATCTATATGGTTACTTTTCCTCGTTAGTGTACCAAAAATAGTAAAAGCTTATATAAAGTACTGTTAATATGAAACCTGTGTAACTGCCAACTTTTTATATGCCACAAGTATGAAACAAAACGAGACGTAAATAATGTTTTACATGAATCCGCAATGAAATATAATTACGGTAGGTATCCAATCTGAAATTCTGAATTTCTCTCAAATAAGGTACACTGCAAAAAATGAAGTGTTGTTTTTGCAAGGTAATACTGGCAGCAGAAGTTCCAGTTTAAAACTGTAAAATGCACAATAATAAACTAAAATTACCAATTTATTAATGTAAAGTAGCAATTTTACTGTTTATTAGTGTAAAATTAGCATTTTTTACAATTTGTTACAATAAAATTAACTATATTATTCTGTAAAAACAACATCCATTTTTACAGTGTACTAACTCCGATATCAAATAAAAAATTAACAGCTACATTAATTTACTATGTTCTCTTTTATTTTTCCGATTAATCTGTAACTGTTTTAAACAAGAGTACCAGATGAACTTTGTTTACCTCTACTGTTTCTGCTTTGTAGAGGATCAGAATCTTCCTTAATCCTCCCCAAAAGAGCCACATTCCTTCCTTTCGAAACACATACGAATAGCCACAAATCACCTGGTAAAACACTAAGGGACAGATTATAACTTAACTATTCAAGCATTTATTTCAAACTGTAATTGCTACAACAGTACATTTACTTAAAGTTATTACACATTTCTTCCTCTGGCAGAAATTAAATATCAGTTGTGTGATTACCCGTCAATGTGCATTCACTAAAAGTTAATAAAACAGTTCAATTGACTAAACAGACGTAATATCAATTGTATTAGTGTTTCAACTTTTTTTTCGTATATGTCTTACTCTGCGAAAAATAATGTGTTGCTTTTACAGTACAATCAGGCTGCAGAAGTTCCAGTTTAAAAATATAAAATGCTCAGTAATGAACTGTAAAACTAGCAATTTTACAGTTTATTACTATAATTCAGCAAATTTACAGTTTATTGCCACAATTTTATAGTTTATTACCACATAAGTAGCTGTATTATACTGTAAAAACAACAGTATAATACTGACAGCAAAGGTTCCAGTTTAAAATTGTAAATTTTCACATTAATAAATTAAAATTAGCAAGTTTAGAGTTTATTACTGTAAAGCAGCAATTTTACAGTTTATTACTGTAAAATTAGTAATTTTTACAGTTAGTTACTATAAAATTAGTAGTATTATACTGCAAAAACAACATCTATTTTTTACAGTGCACAGCAAGTTTCATTTTAAATTTTGTTTATCATCTTTTAATTGCTTGTTGTATATACTTTGTTTTGTGTCAGAGTTAATGTTATAATATTTGCAACTCTAATTTCAAGTATTATTAAAACGAGATCGAATCTAGAAATGTTTCAAGGGCGGTATGATTAATTTTATTGTGTAACCTTTACTAAACATCTTGGCTTACAAATGTTGACCTCGTAAGTTTTAAACTGCAACTGCGAAACGTATCTTGAGAAGAGCCCTAAACCTCCCTTCGGCGTGCAACAAAGGTAGTCTAAAAACTGCTTCTTTTGAACTTCAGTATTAAAAATTCCCCAATATTGAGTCAAGGAAGGTGTACTTTTATAAACTGTTCGAAACATTCTGAACACTGAAGAAAATGCTTACCTTAGTGCAAATGCACAGAATGCACAGACATGTGCATCCATAAGCTCCCAATTTTTCGCATTGAAAAAGGCGTTCCTTGTAACGCCGAAACACGTGTCTGCAGTATCTCTGCTTATTAGTGCTGAAAAACGTTGGATTAAAAATTTGCAATTCTTTACACTGTTATTTCCGATTTGTGTTCTGCACTACATACCAGAAAACAACTTGTGTCTTCTCTTATCTGGCCGCCATTGTTCCCTTCGCTCCCTCATAAAAGCGCTGACACTTTCAGACGGGACAAAATATTTTTTTACCGAAACTTTATGAATTCAAACGCAGTATAGCCTACTAAGGCTCTTGCGCCAGAAAATCAATATATACAATTATAAATTCAACTGCCAAATTTTAACAAGACCTCCTTCCCAGGGCCTTACGTTTTTTAAAAATTGACTTCAAACTGGGCTCGTTTGACTCGGTTACCATGTAATATTGCAAACTTTCGGTTAGCCCTAAGTTTTAATTTAAAATAAAACGCATTTAAGTATGCTCTTGACAAAACTTTTCAACCGTATTTCCACTCTTCAAGGTTTGAAATACGTCCGTAGAGGCGTTAAAATATCTCTTAATATCACGTGTGTAATTTTAATTAATTATCAAATGTGACCAGAGAGTTTCCTTCTTAGAAAGAAGAAAGCCTTTTACTTAATAAAAAGTCACAGATATCAATAAGGGACAAATACCATACTTCAATTCAAGAAAAATACGTAATTATCCTTGAAAATACAGCTTCTAGTAAAAATTCGTAAAAACGTTTTTTGGATTACGCAGACAATGCAAACAGGAAATTAGCTATTCGAAACAGAAATAAAGAATCCTATTTTCGAAAATAAGGATACAAATAGCGAAGTTGTTATTGAACAAAGTATTTGCATAAAATTACGAAACAGAAAACATCGAATACATTTGAGTTGAAGAAAGACAAGAAAGACTAACAAAGGTTGAACAAAAACAAAAACTTCATTCAATAAATCAATTACTTTTAAAAGGATGACAATTCAAACTAGTCTTAGGTTTTTCCCTTATTTTTTCTAATAGAAAATAAACAGAATTTCAATAAATAACTCTAGTTTTCTTCGAAATAATTCTTATCAGTTTTCAAAAATAAGCTTGAATGTTAACTACTCTTAATTATCTCAACAGCAAAAAGAGAAAATGTTGTAATGATAAATTAAAAAGTAAGGAATCGTCAGAATCGACACATTTTCATTTTTAAGATCAGAAAAAATTTCGTCAAATTTTCATAAAGTCAAATAGCATATTTATTACTTAACATAACATTCTGCTTTCATATAGGTGTCCATTTATCTCTGGAAGCTAACGAACTCTTATTTTTACTTGTCTTGTTTCGCCATAGTAATAGTGTGCAATAAATACTTACAGTAGGAAAAAAATCCAAGGATAATTTCAAAAAATCTGTTATGAATTAAACAAGTTAAAGATAATGAAAAATATCAGTGAATATTTCTTAAAAAACAAATGCGTTTTTAACCAAAAAACAATAAATCTTCAGCGTTTTCAACAAAACGTTTTTTTTTTTTTTTTTTTTTGTGAGCATTTCAGTTAATATCTTACACTAAACGAATAAAAGCTGAGATGAAAGAAAGAAAGGATATGTTTTCGTATATCCTTTCTTATTGCTATAGAAATCGTGCTACTTTTAGAGCTGTTATCCAACCTGACAGTAGAGTTCTCCTATCTACAATGTGCTGCTAAAGTTGCAATAATGTTGGAGTCCAAAACTCATTAAGTTACTTTTCTGCACCTTTATCAGCTATGACAATAATAGAACATTTTCTACCCACGGTGCCGTGAAGAGGAGGTTGAAAAATCACGTTGAAACGACTTCCACTAGCTTAAAGTTTGTGAAAATCAAGTGTTAATTGCAGCTGCCATTTTGTTCAAGCGTGAAAAGATTGACTTCGACATTTCAATACGAAGTGAACTTGGAGAAAGGCTCAATTCGATCTTGCAATTTTCGGGATTACACTTAAATGTTTTGAATGGAAAAACATTACTCTTTCTCCATTTTTTTTTATTTACTGCAAGAACGCAGGCCGTGCGGGCACTGCTAGTGTTAATTAAAGCTAATATAAATAATGAAAAAAAAAATCCCACTTACGGGCTCGCTTGCTCGCAGCGTTGTTTCTGAAAATGCTGATGAGTGGAATAACATTGGTGATGATCCCGTTCACTTTGGGGCCTGGGATCCGCTTCGTCGGGGCCTTCTCTTTCAGTCTCGAGCTGTAGATGTAGAGGCTGAGGACGAGGGACACGAACAGCAGCGAGAAGTTTGTCACTGAAACGGAGGAGCCGCCGAGAGAGAACACATCTTCGAATCGTTCCGTGAAGATCGACTGGAAAGTCGACATTTTGTGCCTGAACAGTTGATTGGACTAGAGTCGATCAATTTCAGAGAAAAGTGCTGGTGTTTGCTCTAATTGTGAGCTGTGCCAATCCACATCTTTGAAATCCTAGAGAAAAGGTTTTTCAGTTCACGCTAAAAACACAATTTGAATATTCAATGCCAAAAATAAAGTGTTGTTTTTACGGTATAATACTGACACCGAGGTTCCGATTTAAAACTGTTAGGTGCACTGCACAGTAGGGTGGATAGAAAAATTTTTTTTTTTGGAATTTCAAATCGGCCCGGGTGAGAAAAGCTGTCCACTAGGACCAAACAATTACCTGTGAAGTTTGAAGTTGATCAGATAATATCTTCAGGGTCCGCAAGGAGGTCAACGTTCATAAATTAAGCCCAAAAATGCATTTTTCTACTTAACGAATACATTATTTTTTAATATTTTTTTTAATGAGTCAGGATGAAAAAAGGTACCCAATGAGGTGAAATACTATGATATAAAATCACATCACAGTCAGATAAAATCTTCATGTTCTGCATAATGGTCGAAATTTGCATATTTTGCTCAAAAATAGTGATTTTTCATCATAAATTAAAAAATTTACTTTCTCCTTTAAAATCGAACACGGGCAGAAAAATTGTTTCATACGATTAAAACAAGTCATAAACGCCACAAAAAACAACTGATCCTGTGACTCGCTATCTACCAATCTCATTTCATTTTTGCAAACAAAATTATATACTTCGAAGAAGGAAAAATCAATCAACATGAAAAATAATACTCAAAACATTGACAAATGGCACTCTTGCAGATTTTTTATTATTTTAAATTTATTAAAATACTCCAGAGTCCAATAATAAATCGAATGAGCAATATGCGGTTCACAAACTGCAGGTTTCCAAGCTCAGCTCCACGGTACAGTTCAAAGTTGAACTCCGTGGATTTCTAAACTGTAGGAAATCATTATATTTGTGCTTCTGATATTGTCAGAGTAACGTCTTTTTACACCACTTCATGTCAGTTGTTGATATTTTACGAGTGCGAGAATGTCAGAATATCGAACATTTAGTTCCTTTTTCTCAGAAATTATTAGGTAAATAATCTCTAATTCTAGTCTAAGACTGAGAATCTCAAATTTTAGAAAGCAACACATGGTATTTTGACGTAAACTGGGGTGTTAATATGTTTTTAGCTACAAATGAGATTCAACCATATGAGAGTTCCTCATTCCTCAGAAACTTCGGTTGTGTTGTCTATATCACGAAGTGTGGGGTCTAAATGCTCCACAGCGCGACAGTTCTCAAATGAAATAACGACAAAACCACATGGCCAAGATGATATATTGGAAAAAAAAAGTGCATCGTTTGACTTTTCCCGAGTTCGCTACTTTATGGCTCTCGTTTTGTTTTAATTTTGTGATGAGTACCGCAGAATTGAGGGACATAAACAGGGCGTTTGTTTCTTATAAATTACCAAGTGGCACAGCTGGCTGATTTGTGCTTCAATTTCAGTGACATGCATGTATTCGACCAAACGAAAAAAAGTATCACAACAAAAGATTCATGTTCACGTTCCTAGTCCTCTTGAGGTTATGCACTAACTTAGAATGTGAAACAAACAATTTTGAAACTTAGTACAATCAAGTTACAGAGTGAATGAAGTAACATTCAGATTGCAGCACCAACCTAGAGGATATAAAGTTATATTTTCTCGTCATTGGGAAAGATATTGCTATTTCATAGCGTATAAAGTAATTGACTGAGGAGACTTCTACTAGTATGAGAATGGCTTCTACTAGTATGGAAACAAAATCTTCATATGAAGAACAATATCCGGAAAATATTTCAACCCTCATTATGAAAGTGTACACTCCTATGTGGTTCGATATAAAAAGAAAGTTGGATTGCACAGAAGTTCCTCGGCAGATTTGGAACACTATTAACCGATCGAGATATTTGAAACAGGATTTAAAAAATGTTATCGATCCTGTCATACGAAGGAACGGCTTCTTCGCACATCGAGAAAATATTTTATTGGCAATGATTGGAGATTAACGATACCGCGATCGGCAACTGGCCATAAGAAGAATAATGGAAGCAAGAGAAGTAACAAAATCCTTACAGTCTGTGAGAAAATTTGTTGTTCCTGCCCTCAACTTTGATGCAAATGACTACGTTAACCTTGTTAACTGGCAAGAAATTGAAAAGTATGAATCACCTATTACAAAAAACATTGTAGATTCTGAAATTTTAAATGTGGGAGCTGGAATGCAGGCTTAATATTTCAATTCCTAACTTTCCATGTCATACTCAAGCAACTGAGCGATATGTTAAAGTAATAACAGAATCAGCAAGTAAAGTCTGTGGAGAGGAACAGCGCCATGACTTCATTTTAGCCAAAATTCAATCAGGAGAACATATGAGCACTTTCAATGTGAAATCAGAGTTCTCTGTTTGAATTAAAGAATTCTCTCTCCGTCTCTCTTCCTTTCTTAAAATTTTATTTTGCTAAAAACTGATTTATTTAAAGAATGTTCTTTACTGAAATAATGCAAACAAATATTTGATTTTATAGTTTTTACCCGTACTTGTATTTATCTGAAAGCTAAATATAACATGTTTATAACGATTATGGTTCTCGTATTTTAGAATGTGACTTGTCTTATACTCAAAATTTTGCACATGTCTAACAAAAAAAAAATAAATAAATAAAAATAAATAAATAAATAAATAAATAAATGAATAAACAAAAGGTATTTTTAATCATTTTTGTTCAATCAAAAAGAACAATTCATTGGCAAGTTTTTTTGTCTGTGGTCGATTTTAAAAGTTAAGTAATTTTTTCATTTATGATGAAAAATCTCTATTTTGAGGCAAAATATGCAAATTTCTACCATTATGCAGAGCATGAAGATTTTATCTGACTGTGATGTGATTTTATATTATAGTATTTCACCTCATTAGGTACATTTTTTCACCCTGACCCATTAAAAGAATTATTAAAAATTAATATATTCGTTAAGTAGAAAAAAATGCATTTTTCGGCTTAATTTATGAACTTTGACCTCCTTGCGGACCCTGAAGATATTATCTGATCAACTTCAAATTTCACAGGTAATTATTTGCTCCTAGTGGACAACTTTTCTCACCCGGGCCGATTTGAAATTCCAAAAAAAAAAAATTTCGATCCACCCTACTGCACAGTAATAAACTGTAAAACTAGCTATTTTGCAATTTCTTACTGTAAAGTCAGCAATTTTACAGTTTATTACTGTAAAATCAGCAATTTTACAGTTTATTACTGTAAAAATAGCAATTTTTACAGTTCATTACCATAAAATTAGCTGTATTATACTACGAAAACAACATTCATCTTTTACTGCGTCATTAACATTTTTCATACATGCTTCAGATTAATTTTGAAATCGACAAAATCAAAGAGTCATAAGAATGATAATATTCAAGATAATGTAATAAATATAATATAATATTATAATTAGTGATGACAATAATTACAGCGGGACAAGATAAAGAAAAATAGAAAATACTTCAAGTAATTAGTTAATGATTCAGACCAATTTTATGTAAATGAGCATCAAAAAGTACATTCATGCCTAGCCGGGATTCGAACCCAGGATCTCCCCATCCCGTCAGACTTTTTTGGCTACTGACATGGTAGCCCGGCATGCATTAAGGTGTGAGGTAAAATTGTCCAATTAATGTGTTTCCATATTCGTTCACAGTTGAAATTTACTGAAGAAGAAACCTTAATAGATGTAGAAACACTTCTTTTTTTACATTAATGAAAAAGAAAAGAAATAAAAGCATATTTTACTGTTTAAAATCAGTTTTAAATGTTGAAAAGCTATGTTTAACATAATCAGAAGCAGTCAATTGAAGAAATGTTGATTTTATCTTGGAAAATCGATTATAACAAAAGAGATTATTTTTCCGTTTTAAAAATAATCTTCTGGAAAATAGGTTCACACAGTTCTAGACAGAACTTTTTGTACATTCTGACCCACCATACATTAAAGGATTAATACCGACATGTGAGGTTTCATCTTTGTTCTTTATTTGGGGAAAATGTATAATAGTGTAATGTATAAATAAATAAGGTTATATACATAGATTATTGTTAAGTTAAGGTTTCGAATCGTTACGTAAAATGAGTTAACTAACTTCTAGCTTCCATAGTTTGCCGAGGGCCTGAACGCTGACGATGTATACAGTGAAATTTCCATTAATGAACACGTCCCACAAAGAGTAAGTTGCACAATAGGCAACACAAAATGGAAATGTGCCTTTCTTGTAAGGCTTTAGTGTTACGAGTGACATGCCCAAAGTACAGCTTATTTGGAGTAAAAAATATATAAGGTAAATCGGGGGAAGATGCCACAGTTAAGGAATTTTCGATGATTACAGTTTAAATTGCAATAACAAGTCCATGCAAACAAATACACTTTATTTTTCAACAATTTAGTTAATCATAAATACCAGTGAATACTCTTTAAAGTATAAAATTTAGTCAAAATTTAATGTTGAAAAAGTCATTTATTTGTGGCATCTTCCCCATATATACGGGGAAGATGCCACCTGTTATGGGGGAAGATGCCATAACACCCCAATAAATAAAAATATAAGACCAACATTAAAAACTTGAGTGTGAACATAATAACAAAAGGAAACAAATTGAAATTTAGTCATATTTGATTTGAAAAAAATAATAGCAGCACAAATTTGAATGACAGCCTACACAAAATTTCACTCAATGCAAATGATCATCATTGCAATCTTCATGCAACCATTTGTTGCATTCGATGCACTGAATCCAGTCACACTTGGGACCTTTATTAGCATAAAAATCCCCTGTTATCATCATCCACCCGTCATCACTCGAATGTAGAGTAATTTTTTCACGTGAGGATGACTAGCTGACATGTGGTCTCGTTTTCTTCTGTATTTTCGAAGGTTTCTTGGAATGCGCTTTTTATGCGTCACTTCAAAGTTCTACATGGAATTCTATAAATCTTTGCTGCAGCTCACATAGTGTTTCGTGCATTTCTTACATCTTCTACAGTTTGCAGCAAATTTGATTGGGACCAAGAAGAGTGTTAAGCTTTTCTTTTGTTGTTTTCAGACATTGTCTAAATGGTAATTAAATGAGAGTTCTATTTTTTAAAAGTCATAATGCCTAAAACGAAAGCATAAGAAAATATGTAAGTGATTTATTTTCTATTTTACACGATACTATTTAGTGCTATAAACAAAAAATAAATAAAATTTAGTTTATTTCACCTATTTCTGAACCATGTGGCGTCTTCCCCAAGTATATGGGGAAGATGCCACACACGCTTATTTCCTTATTGCTACAGTGGTGTGGAGCTCTTCTACATAGATGATGTGTGTAACGTAATGCAAAACTCACTTATATTGCTCAGATCTTATTCAAAATAGCAAATACGTTTATGAGCTCTAAGTATGAGGAACAGAATATTACAAAAGTTGTACTCACCACGTTAATTCTCACGAGATAAAAAAATAACGCCGATTAAAGTCGATAAATTGAAACAAATGGCCAAGCCACATCTTATGTGGGACCTGACACTGGATACAAGTGGTTCAGTATTGAAATTTAACGATGCATAAACGAGTTATGATCAAACTTGCGTCTTCCCCCGACTGGCATCTTCCCCCGACTTACCTTATACTTGAAAATGTTTATAGTACAGAGATACTGTCTGATTTTCTTAGGTAAAACTTTCCGCGTATTTACGCATTCGTCAGGTCTTCTCTGATCTTACTAAAATAGGTGTGATAGGTAAGATAACAATAAGGGGAAGAATAATAAGAAATATTTTGAGCCGTACCAAACAACGTAGAACGATGATAATTTTAAATACATAGTTTAGTTGAATGTGTCAAAAGGATAGCAAATGCAAGTTTTAAATTGAAAACTTCGGAAAGTTCCCACTCACAACCTATCCCCCCTTTTTAAAATGGAATGGTTCCCGAGTGTTAGGCACGGCTTTCAAGGACGAACAGTACTTTATATTTCTAAAAGTCGATAAAGCTGAGTAATAGCTGCTGCCTGATCACCCAAATGATCGAAATAATAGACCAGTGTTTTTTGGAGACCTTTGAAAAGTACCAAGCACCCCTTTACCTCAAACCTAGTTCATTTTCAAGTTTCGACAAAATACTGATAAATCAAATGTTTCACATTGTTATTAGTTCAGCAGTGATCGCGTTACGAATCTTCTTAACTCACTATTTTCCAAACTGATAAGGAGAAAGTTATTACTTAGCAATCCGAGTTAGAAAAGACGAAATCGCTGAAGTCAAAAACGTGTCAGACCTCCAAAAGTGCCATATGCTGTTTCCTTTCACCAAAGCCTATTATTTGAATGTTAATATTCATCGGTTAATGTGGACATTTCCCGACTTTTGGTCTTTCTCAGTAACAAGTGGGGATGCACCTATAAGCAAATTGGCCGATTACCGAATAATCGGCTGAGCCGATTAATGATAAGGATGATTGTTTTTCTACTACCAATTTTACCATCACTATTTTTTCGCTCTTATACAATTCCAAGTTTAGAAATAGTAAGTAATTCATTTCTGAGAGAAGATTTTTTTTTCCGTTTCCCTAGTTTTCACAAAATAATTTCAAAGTTTTTTCGAGTTTCTGAAAAAAAAGGGGGGGGGGGAGTGTGTGGTGAGCAATTTAGGAGTACTTTAAATTCATATTTTTTAATAATTAGTAACAATTTAATTCAATATTTTTATTATTTTTATTTGAATTTATCTGAAAACACTGTGCTAAGGAGAAAACTATCGCCACATGAAAAATGTAGCAACATTGTCAATGTATATTTGTTCAAAGTAGGAGAATTAATTTAAAAAAACTTTGTATAAACTATGAGGATTATTATTACTGTTAATAAAATCATTCATCTTATAGTTTCTTAGTGAAGGTATACTTCAAAGAATAATATTTAAAAAATATTTTTTCCGTCGATTAATTGGCCAGATTTTGCCTATTATAATTAATCAGCAAAGTGGCCAATTTTGGCCGATTAATCGGTGCATACCTAGTAACAAGTAATGTGTATGTATAACAGAGCGAATTGTAGAAAACAATGATCATTACTACTTTGTGCATAAAAGGGCGAATCCAGTTTCTGGTTTTAGAGGAGGTCATCATCGCAAAGGAAGGAAACCAAAGTACAATATTTGGGAACAATTTAGGGAGTTTAGGAGCATTTTTTAAAATATAAATTCCGAAAGCGCAGCTATATGCTACATTTGATTATTTAAAGGAGGGGGTCATCATTCTGTATCACCTTTCAGGTATTTATACGCAATTAATTAACGGAGTTTTGCTTTCGATAAAAGCTTCCATAATGAATAGTTGCCGAGGTTTTTTGAAATGTTCAACTGCTGTTACACATTTTTTATTGCAAAAATGCGCATCACTAGATACTTATTAACAAAAAAAAAAAAAAAACTGGTAATCGCATAACTTCAAAATATCAAACGTAACATAGCCTCTTCTCAGAACAACAGTAAAATATCGTACTGGTATTTCTTGGATAAAATGATTGAGTGTTGCTCTGAGGCGGCGATAATATCTATAGACTACGATAAAAAAAAGATCACTTTACCTAATTAAAATCCATAAATTCCTTAGTCATTCCGTAATCAATTATGTGAAAGCACCATCCTCTTAGCACAAGACACAAAAACAAAGTCAACAAATAAACCCTTTCTCTCCAAGCCACGAAAAGATTCACCAAATCCGATCCTCTGCGAAAGTCATTCTAGCCACTTACCAACTCTTGCTTTCTAATCACCCCTCCTTGGAATCGGACACCGGTAGACCCAGTTGGCATTTTTTTCTTCGACCTCGGCGACCTTGAAGGTAATAATCATTTGTATTCGAGTGTTGTCGTCTGATGTTATTTTTTTTTCTTTTTTTTTTTTTTGTTTTATTTTTCTGCGCGATAAATAGCAGTTGACCATGAAAAGGTGGACGGAGGTAAAATGCTTCCAGGTATGTAGAGCATTGAGACCGCGGCCATTTAAGAAACCCATTGTTTGGCACGGACAGTATGTTCTTTTAATTAGTTGATGGATAAGAAAAGAAATCCTAATTTTCAAGGGCACGATGAACAAAAATATGAGAAACAATTTTTATTTATTTATTTTTTAATTTTCTATATAGATAAGAGCATTTAGAATTCTTATTATTGTGGGTAGAGGCTTACTATAGTAAAGACAAGGTTGTTGGTGTCAAATTGAGCTGCTTAAATTTGTACAATGGTGGTTGCATAACGCTAAATAATAGATAACTGATACGCCATATTTAAGACAATGATATATGATTCAGTAACCAGTATGTTCTGTTTCGGACACTGTTCTCTAAATAGGCACCTCAATTTAGTAGGTGACACTGATGACCAAGCTTGTAGAGGCTGCCTAGAGGCAGAAGAAAGATCAAAACACGTACTGTGTGATTGCGATTTTTATTCTGCTCCCAGATTTGAATCATGGGTACCATTATTTAGATCCTTATGAATTGTCTAGCCTACCTGTTAGACAGATGCTAAAGTTCGTTTCAGCTATCGGGATAGATTAAAATCCTCAACGGCTACAATAGACCTGTAGTATAGACCAACTTTACAATAGACAGTACAATAGACGTGTGGTCACAGTGCTTGCGCTCTCTTAAGGGCGCCCCGGCTCACTTCATTCATTCAACCAGTATGTTTAACGCATAGATGTATGTTACAGTTACAAGCAGAAACATTGCTGGAGCGAAAAAGTGTTGCTCAAATTTTTGTTGGTCTATTCGTCATTGCTTGTAGCATCCAAATCAGAACGTTTTTTGGTTTTTTTTTTTTTTTTTTTTTTTCCTCGTTCAAGTACCGTAAAATGGGGTGTATAGGAACAGCGGGGTCAATCAGAACAAAACTTCCCGATCGTACAAAGAAATTCTTCATAAATATAATATTGGGTATTTTTCGCCATGAATTTTTTTTTTTTAGAAAGGTAAGATCATTGGGGTACAGATTAAGGACAAGTACATATTTGTGGACGACGTGAGTGACTTCCATTCAGGTTAAATCTTTGTATTTCAATTCAAAAGCATTTCTTAAAATTGCGTTTCATTTTTCATAAGATCAAAATTATTTAGAATTTTGACAAATTATAAACGTTTACTTGTATTGAAATTATACATTTATTTGACAGTAATTATCTGTTCTTATTCTCCCCCATCAATATTACTCATGTTTGTGAGACCTATTACAGGTTAACTTGAAAAAAAAAAAAATAAATAAAATTTTAACATGTGTTCCGATTGACACCTAAAAGCGGGGTGATTTGAAACATCCATAATTTCCTATATATTTTAATAATAATTGCTCAAAATGTTTTGTCTTTGCTTGGAATATCAAAAGTAAAGAAAGACCGAAGTTTTTACTCTAAAAAGCAAATTAAAAAAAATCTTTTAACTGCTTTTTTTACAATCAAAGCTGAAAAGTGTTCCGATTCACCCCATTTTACGGTACCCAGTTTATGTCTCGGAATTAATCTTAAGCCAATGAAAATAACTTACTGACGTCTTTACCCTATATAGCGTCATTAGAATATGTTTCGAACTTGTCACATGATAAAGGTAGTTTCTCGTTATAATATTTTCTTAGCACAGAAAGAGGACAAAATGGTGGTTCAAAATGTTACTTAATTAAAACATGAAAATATGAGTGCTGTCTTAAATTTCAGACTGGAACGCTTCGTAGTACAGACTAGAGAATAATAGAAGAGATAGTTAACCCTCAATCAAAGATGACGTGCTGTGCTCAGGTTCAAGCAGTTAGGCTAAGTAATGAGGCATTTTTAAACCAAACATATCATTTATTAAAATTTTACCTATTTAACTCCAGAAGTGAATTATTAGCGAGCAGTATAGGAATGTCTCATGAATTATTTGATAAGTTCATTTTATTCATGTAACGACAAAAATAGATTAAGTTCTCGATTGATTCCATGGACAAAACCATCTTCAAAGATCTTCAGAATTTCTGTAATAGGAATTAGTCGTTTTGTTAACTGAAGAGAACAGTTAACGTAAATCCATTGAACTATAGTAGTAATTTTCCATTCTTCAGCATTGAAGCTCGCAGTCTAAATTTTGTACGAATATCTCATAATAAAGTATCTTGTTTAACAGATAAACAAACCACTTCTTTTGCCACCCTGAATTAAGCAGGTTAAGAACTAGAAGGATTCTTAGAAGTTCGCTTTTCAGAAAAAATCTTGAATTTAAATGTGAAAAAAAAAACGCGTTTTTTCCGGACCGAGTATTTTTAAAATAAAAAAGTGTAATGAAGTAATTATTATCGCTCTTAATTCAAGTATAGCATTAATCCTTTGAAGACCAACTGCTTTTTGGAGCGATAACAATTTAATTTTTTTTCCTAGAAATTATCTAAGCCCTAAAAACACAGTCCCTGGCTGTCTAAATAGTATAGTCTAACACTAAGAGGTAATATTTCAAGAAACCTATTAACACTACATAAATTTGGTAATTAAGATCCAAAAATAGAATAATTCAACTATATTTTTAAAATAAAATAAGGTCTAATTACGTATTTCTAAAACTAAATACTGTCATGCAAGTTCTGTCCGGAGTTTTTTCAAACAGTCCCCTGCGACAAATTCAAAGCTGCAATCGAAAAAAACTATTACTCTTGCAAATGTTTTTTGGTATGAAGTTAAATGTAATCTGTGATTTTGTAGAAATAGATGAGAACGGTGTTGAAACGCCACTTTGTTTAGTTTCAGAGCCACATTTGTGATGAAAGTATGCATGTTGGCCGTTGCAAAAACAGTCCTCTGGTAAGTCATTTTATTTATGTTCATTAGTTTAATTATGAGACATATTATTTATTATGTCCATGATTTGTGTCTACATGTATGGGTAGTTTGTAACAAAATATGTTCCAATCGTTTTGCAAATATTACGCAACTAAGTGAAATTACACATTCCCCTTCAAAACTATACTAGGCACGGGACTTGCCCCCTGTCATGATTTATCAGAAAAATATAAACGTCAATTCGCCCTCTTTCGAACCAAGGTAATAGATTCGTTTCCTGAACAATAGTATTATAATTATACAAACATTAAAAAAAAACAGGCCCAGACAGCTTCTGTATGGAAAAATACGAGTTAACAGAGAATCCCTCATATAAACTTCCTTTGGCTGGCTTCTGGCAAATGCAAGCTTTGAAGCTTGGAATCCTCATCGCAAGAAGCAGGCGCATTGATTGAGGACTTAGGGCCCTGCTCCACATCAGCGTAAAACGCGACCGAAACTGAAGGCAGAAACTGAAAATCCGGGTACTTTCCTTTTTACGCGGCGTAATCATGGCGTAATAGAGGACCGAAAAATTTTGCATTTTTAATTTATCCAACAGCCAATAGAAATTCATCGTGAAATGTAAACATTTCTAGCCTTGGCGGCCGCCATTGCTATACTGCATTTGGTAATTATTCAAAAGGAAAAGTGAGAAAATACCCATTACTTAATGACAAACAATCAAGTGAAAAAGCACAATGGGGGCAACTAGCGAAAGGCTTAAAATAAGCTTTCAGTTAAGGCATTTAAAGTCCACTATCTCGTTACATGTAATCATGTCAACAATTCCTGTCCTTTGCGAGATTTTTATTATTTTATTCAAAACTCGGCGGGATTACGGAAGTATAGTTTCTTGGCGAGATTCGAAATAATGGTGCTTCGGCTGCTTTACATTGTAATGGAACTTACAATTTATGGCATGCTTTGCTAAGTTATTGATTGCTTGGCGAGATTGGAAATATATGTTTAATTCCGCTCGTGTATTTACTTATTTTAATTGAGCTTAAAAAAAAAAGATTTGACCTTTGGCTGAGTTATGGATCGCTTGGCGATAATAAAACTAGCTAATGTTGTGTAATAAAGTTTTAGTGAAATGTTTTGTGTTTTGATAAATACTTCTATTTTTAAATATAGCAAATTTTTCAAGATTAGCGATTCATTAAAGAGTGTGTAGGTTATTTTACGTATTAAAGATTTTTTAAAATTTATTTAAGTTATGGCTTACGTGTTTTATTTTTGACGGCGTATTCAAAAAAATATATAAATGCTTCATGGCTTTGAGGGTCTAATTTATTTGGCAAAGTAAGTAGGCACTGATTTTTTTTTTAGGTACAATAACAGCCATAATTTTGAAAACTCGATACGACCCCGAAAACATAGCGTTGCTATAAATTCATTTCGCAGTTCGCAGAATATATAGTATAATTGCGAACGGTACGGAAACATTGTCTACGCGTTTACTCAAAAATATTAGCACCAAAGCCATTGCAAAATGTCCATGTAAAAACTCAAAACAACAAATAATATATTCAACCATCAAATCAAGTTTCATGGCATCGTGCTGCATTCGCTGTATTTTTCGCCAAAACATCTACTCAACACTCCGAAGCTTTTTTTTTAATCACCTCTAATGCTTAGTATGCTTTCTTCAACAGCCAAAAAAAAAAAGCTTTTTTTTCTTGAAATAAAAAAAAAAATTAAGATTTAAACAATAGAAAATAAATGCAATGCTTAGCGAAATTCACAAAAAATACTTGAATGGGAATTGAATTTTATAGCCAGTTTGGTTTGTTTCCGCTAAATATATCCGTTTAAAGTGAAAATAAAAAACCGCCAAGTAAAAAAAACAGGACTTGGCTCATAACTAGCTTTATCATGATGGGTAATTCCATGCCAACTAAATTAAATAACTATTAAAGCTCGGTTATTTGTTGCCAATCTTTCACCCAATCATATAATTTCGAATAATGCTCCATAATGAGGTATTTTTCCTATTTGTTATCTAAATATCAAACATCCAATGAAAATGCAAGGATTATTTCGTCAGATGGCGCTTTTTTCTGCGCAGAAAAAAAATTCTGCCCAAGTGGAGCACGCGTCCGACCGAAAAGCGACCGAAACCGAAAAAGGAAAATTTTACGCTTCTGCCCAATTTTTCTGCTTTACGTCGATGTGGAGCATGGCCCTAAGTAGGCACTGATATTTTTTTTAGGTACAATAACAGTCATAATTTTGAAAACTCAATACGACCCCGAAATATAGCGTTGCTATACACTGAAGTGACAAAAGTCATGGGATAGCAATATGCAAATTTTCAGATGGCAGTAGCATCGCATAGAACAGGTATAAATGCGCAGTGCTTTTACAGAGCTTTCATTTCTGTTCAAGTTATTCATGTGAAGAGGTTTTAACGTGATGATGACCGCACGACGTGAATTAACAGACTTTGAACGCGGAATGTTAGTTGGAGCTAGACGCATGGGTCATGCCATTTCGGAAATCGTTAGAGAATTCAACATTCCCAGATCCACTGTGTCAAGAGTGTGCCGAGAGTATGAAATTTCAGGCATAACATCCCACCATGGACAGCGCAGTGGTCGACCGCCTGCACTTAAAGATCGAGACCGGCGACGTCTGCAAAGAGTCGTAAATTCTAACAGACAAGCAACACTGCGTCAAATCACCGTAGAAATCAATGTGGGACGTACAATGGACGTGTCTGCTAGAACTGTGCGGAGAAATTTGGATTTCTTGGGCTATTCCAGCAGAAGACCGACTCGAGTGCCTTTACTGACAGAACGACATCGCTTGCAGCGACTCTCGTGGGCACGTGAGCATATCGGTTGGTCCCTAGATGAATGGAAAACCGTGGCCTGGTCCGATGAGTCACGATTTCAGCTGGTAAGAGCCGATGGTAGGGTTCGAGTGTGGCGCAGACCCCACGAAGCCATGGACCCAAACTGTCAGCAAGGCACTGTTCAAGCTGGTGGTGGCTCCGTAATGGTGTGGGCTGTTTTTTCATGGCATGGACTTGGTCCTCTAGTGCGACTGGACCGAACATTGACTGGAAATGCTTATGTGCAGCTACTTGGAGATCACTTGCAGCCATTCATGGACTTCATGTACCCAAACAACGATGGGATTTTTATGGATGACAATGCGCCATGTCACCGGGCCACAACTGTTCGCAATTGGTTTGAAGAAAATTCTGGACAATTCCAACGAATGATTTGGCCACCTAGATCGCCCGACATGAATCCCATTGAGCATTTATGGGACACCATCGAGAGGTCTGTTCGTGCCCAAAATCCTGCCCCATCAACGCTTTCACAATTATGGACGTCTATCGAGACAGCATGGCTCAATATTCCTGCAGAAGACTTCCAACGACTTGTTGAGTCCATGCCACGTCGAGTTGTTGCACTTCGCCGGGCAAAAGGAGGGCCGACACGATATTAAGAGGTATCCCATGACTTTTGTCACTTCAGTGTAAATTCATTTCGCAGAATATATAGTAGAATTGCGAACAGTACGGAAACATTGTCTACGCGTTTACTCAAAAATATTAGCACCAAAGCCATTGCAAAATGTCCATTAAAATGTAAAAACTCAAAACAACAAATAATATATATTCAACCATCAAATCAAGTTTCATGGCATCGTGCTGCATTTGCTGTATTTTTCGCCAAAACATCTACTCAACACTCCGAAGCTTTTTTTTTTATCACCTCTAATGCTTAGTATGCTTTCTTCAACAGCAAAAAAAAAAAAGAAAAAGGAAAAAAAGCTATTTTTTTCTTGAAATAAAAAAAAAACAACTTTTAAGATTTAAATAATAGAAAATAAATGCACTGCATAGCAAAATTCACAAAAAATACTTGAATGGGAATTTTATAGCCAGTTTGGTTTGTTACCGCTAAACATATCCGTTTAAAGTGAAAATAAAAAACCGCCAAGTAAAAGAAAAAGGACTTGGCTCATAACAAGCTCAATTATGATGGGTAATTCCATGCCAACTAAATTAAATAACTATTAAAACTCGGTTATTTGTTGCCAATCTTTCACCCAATCATATAATTTCGAATAATGCTTCATAATGAGGTATTTTTCCTATTTGTTATCTAAATATCAAATATCCAATGAAAATACAAGGACTATTTCGTCAGATGGCGCTTTTTTCTGCGCAGAAAAAAAATTCTGCCCAAGTGGAGCACGCGTCCGACCGAAAAGCGACCGAAATCGAAAAAGGAAAATTTTACGCTTCTGCCCAATTTTTCTGCTTTACGTCGATGTGGAGCAGGGCCCTAAGAGCCTGGCTCCGTATCAACAGAAAACAGACCGAAACCGAAAATCCTGGTACTTTCCATTCCCTCCCCCCCCCTTTAAATTCAAAGTACCCGTATTTTCGGCTTCTGCTTTCGGTTTTCTGCTGATGTGGAACCAGGCCCTGACTGTTTCTTCTGTAGTGGAATGATGTTAAATTTTCTTGTCTTTATATGGCTGTTTTAGGAACTGTCGGGTAAATGACTTATAAAGAAGTAAAAATAAAATAAATAATTGATTAATATGAAAGCAAAAACAAGCAAACATTAAATTATAAGAAACTTTTTGGGACAAGGAAACTTATGTACTTTATACTGAAGCAACAAACTGGCGATTTTTTGTGTTCCGGCCTTGTACTCTGCATAACAGTATTTTCTTCAGAGGAAAAAAGCGTTTTTGCGAATGACAAATGAATCCGAGTTCAATAAGGCAATCTTGGTGAAAAGAATGAATCAACACTGCGATTCCCAAAGTGGGCTCTGCAGTACTCTAGATTTAATTTTCCTCCAAAAGTTAATATTATTTAGAAGAAAGAGAAAAATAGAGAAAGTGTTATGATAGCGAACGATTAGTATTTGACTTCCGAATCGTTATATTTTGTCGTTTAGTATTTAAAACGAAAGAGGTTTCTTGAAATGAATGTGAAGCACTAAGGATTCCGTGGCCTAAGAGGTTTGGAAACCGCTGAATCAAAAATCTTTTGATTTAAGGGTAGTATTTTTTTTTTCATATGATAGCACGTCTATATGAACTACACTGCTCAAAACAATTAGGGGAGCAAGCAAAAAAGTGAAGAAAACCGTGCGAGACAGCCACGGATTAGCATAGAATGGATAGTACGAGCGTATTAATGTACAATACAGAAAAGAGACCTAAAAAATTTGGAATTAAGCTTTGAAAATAGGGAGATAACATTAAAAAATGATTCAGGGCAGCAATTTGGTAACATAAGTAAACGATAAAAAAGGTACTGTTAGACATAATGCATTAGTTTTAATAGGGTGTGTGGTTTCCTCGAACAGCTAAGACTGCTGCACACCTGTTTGCCATGGACGCCATGAGGTAATCGATCTGATTTTGGGGAAAATTATTCCACTCTGCGAGAAGTGCAATCTCCAAGCCTCAAACGGTGACAGACGGCCTTGGTCGCGCAGCAATGCGTCGTCCGAGCATGTCCCAAAGATGCTCGATCGGACTCAAGTCAGGAGAGCACGCCGGCCATTCCATTCGTTGTATCGTTTCAGTTTCAAGCTTGTTCTCCACCAGACGAGCTCTATGCAGTCGAACATTATTATCTTGTTAAACAAAGGAATCTCCAATGGTTCCAGCGTAAGGGATGACATGAGGTCGCAGTATCTCTTCCGCATACCTATGGCCTGCCAGAGTGTGCCATTCCAAATGATATGCAGCTCCGTACGTCCACCAATGCTGATTCCACCCCATACCATCCAACCAGCTCGTCTGTTTTGTTACCTTTCACGAACAAATGCTGCGTTATTTCGAGTGCCCCTATCCCTCCATACCAGAACACGTTGCGTATCACACTCCAGACTGAATCGGGACTCATCTGGAAACAGCACTTGGCTCCAATCATCTTGCTCCCAATCTCGATGTTCAGCAGCCCATCTTTTTCAGGCCGCACGGTAGTATGGGGTCAACGGAATGCATACCATTGGCTTACGTGCATAGAGCCCTCCTCATGAAGCCGATTAGGCACTGTTTGGTTGACACCCTTCGTAATGTTGCCACGAGCAACTGTCTTTGCAGCTGCGTAGCATTCTCTGTTCTGTTTCGACAGGCTATTAACCGTATATACCAGTCATCAGTTGCAGTAGTGGCGCATGGTCGCCCTTGCCCTAGTCGACGTCTAGCATTTCCTGTTTCTTGGAATCGATTCCACAGACTTGCAACAACACTTCTGGCGACTCCAACAGCGTCCGCGACACTACGTTGTGTTTGCCCTGTCTTCCTGCAACACGCCATGCCATGAATTGCGGCAAGTCACGTTGTTGAGACCATTCCCAAGTGCCCTTGTCTCAATAAAAAGAACTGCGCAATCGAATTTCACAGTTTCGGCGTAAAACACGTTTGTGTAAAATACCGATTTCTGCCCTTAGATCCTTTTTCAGGTTTTTGACGTCATGAACTTTTATTTGTATATAAAGTTTTCTTTTTCTGTTTCCTAGTAGGCTTTAAATTATGGATGATTCATTTTATGTTACTTATTGATATATACATCTTTGCATAATTTTAATAAAACCATGTGCTCACCTAATTGTTTTGAGCAGTGTATTTTTAGATGCAACTTTTTGTTAGTGCCATTTTGATTATGTCTCATAAATAGCATACCGTTCCTCATTTGAACTCAGGTGCGGATCCAAACAGGGTTGTAGGGTTGGGTCATGATCAATTTCGCTTGTAGCATCACAAAACGCTTTAAGATCAGCTCCGTGACCGAGCGGTCAGAAGTAATAACTGCGACAGCTGCCGACGTGCAGTAATGATGTTGCGGGTTCAATTCCTATCTCCGCAATGGGTGTTATTTCCTTCTCTTCGCGATGAAAATTTTCTTATAACTTTTGCTGTATGCGTCGTGACTTAGAAACTTCGATGGTGAGCTCTTATATCCCCTCGTTTATGTTTGCGTATAAACTTATAAGTGGTTGTTGCTTTCTTTTTGCGGTAACGCAAGTGTGTAGAACGTCGTTTACAAGCTATTTTGTTATTGCCTTTTGTTGATATTTGTGTGGAAAATTATGCATGCTTGAAAAGTCGTCAATAAAAACATTTTTAATCAAGGTTAAAAAAATGTTTGTGTTTGGAGGGACAGTAAAATGTTTCCTGGCTAGGTACTTGTTTCACAATCCATCCAGGCTTATTTAATTGTTTCCATCTATAAAATAGTTTAAAATTGAAATGTAAAATACTTCAGTTTTTTTTTTTTTTTTTCATCTTATTTTCCATTTCTATGGCAGTAGATGCAGTAACATTATGGAAAAGTTGAAATATGTGTGCCAGTTAGAAAGAGAGAAATAATAAATCAGAGTTACCCTGAATGACTGTAGTGCATTAACCGGAAAATTGATGAAACGAGATTCTATTGTACATTACAAGTTGTTTTTAATGCACAAACAGTAAAATATTTTATCTTGGTGTTTTTAAACTGAAGATAATTTTAATCGAATGTTACAATTAGTTAACGGCAATTTTCACCTTCAATATTTTGTCAATAATATGAAAAATGGCGGACTAGAGTGCGCGGGGGTCCTGGCGGCGCTGATCGTCTGCGCGTCACTTTAGCAAGCCCAGGACGGCGGGTTCGATTCCCGCCCTCGTTCTGGTTGTAACTTCCTTCTCCGTGAGCGTAAACTCGGTCCTTTTCTATGTGTTTGTCTTGTACTATCTGTCATATTGGACGTGAGTTCATAAACGGGTCCTATGTGACCAAGTACACGAGCTCGAAATCTGTGTTGTAAATAAATAAAATAAAAAATAGAGTACGTGCTTCTATCAGTTTAAATAGTAAAGAAACTAATTATGATTGAAACTTTGTGACTGTTTCTTGTAATTTCTGTAAAAAAAATTCTGAACTTAAGGAAGAACAGCGAATAAATCAACTGAGTATTTTTACTTCCTTTTACGTAGTAAAAGAAGTATTGTGATCGCGAAAAAAAAATCACTCAAATTTGAGTCTAAATTTTGATTTTGCTCACTCCCGAATGAAAATTCCTTAGTTTTTTTGACTTGTCAGCACGTGGATATGTACCTACCAACATATAAGCAGCCGAAATTTTTTTTTCAACCACCCCCGAGTTAATTACGACGAGTTTTCTCGTGACGTCTGTATGTACGTGTGTGCGTATGTGGGTCGCATAACTCAAAATCTATATGTCGTAGAAGCTTCTAGCTTGGTATGTAGGCTCTGAGGATGGTCTAGTTGTGCACCTCCTCTTGTGGTTGCATTTGAATGATTCCAAGGGGGTGTTTTACCCCTTTTTTAGGGTAAATCAGTGTTAATTTCAATGCAGACTCAAGTGATATGAATTGGCGCGACCACTTGGCGATATGTCGCCAAGCTTTTGGTCGCCAAGTGTTTGTCGCCAGGCGAAAAAAATATTTTTTGAATTTGGGTTCAACTTGGCGCTATTGGCGATATTTTGCGAAAAATTCACTGAATGATATTAAAATCAGCAATATTTAGAAAATTAAGCATTGCAAAATATTTTTTGCATTGTTTCGTGGCAGATTAGGGGAGTAAATATTTGAATTGTTACCTTGCTCACTCCAAGCACTTTATTTAACACTTAAGGCAACTAGTAAGAAATTTACACGTAAAAGGAAGTAGTGTGGGGTCCATACCAGATTTTTTTCTATCCCGTAGTCTTACTTGTAAAACTCAACGAATCCAACAAGCAAAGGTAAGCAGTTGCATAATTTTGATTTCAGACCTATTTCATTCACTTAGTATAAATGCAATTGGTTTTTGATGTCATAAAATTATTTTAAATACCTTTTTACTTTCTTCTATATCTAATATATAGAAGAAAGTATTGGTTTCGTGAAAATTTTCGAATGTCAAATTTTGACGGATTTGCACGTTTTGAGGTGCGCTGAGTCCATTTCGACCATTTTTGGAAAATGTCTGTCTGTGTGTCTGTGTATCTGTGTGTCTGTCTGTGTGTGAGTCTGTATGTGTGTGACCAGTTTTTGTGGCCGCGCTAGAGCAAAAACTACTGCATGAAATCAAACAAAAATTTTTGCACATATGTACCACCATGTGAACTGGTGCACCTGACTTTGTTTAGCGAATTCTTCCAAGGGGGGTGGAGCAATCGCACGTGTTCTGCGCGTGGGGGTTTGCTATATCTTAGGAAGTAACCGGCGGAATCAAACGAAAATTGGTCCATAAGTAGACCCTACTGAGTACAGGTGCTGATTCAATTTGCGTGTCAATATCTTGAAGGGGGGTGGAGCAATCGCACGTATTCTGCGCGGGGGTGATTGCTATATCTCAGGAAGTAACAGGCGGAATCAAACGAAAATTGGTCCATAGGTAGACCCTATAGAGTACATGTGCTGATTCGATTTGTATGTCAATATCTTGAAGGGGGGTGGAGCAATCAAAAGTGCTTATTTTGTCATTGCACCTACTGTATCTCGAGAAATATTGCTGAGATTTGAATGAAATTTGGAATAACACTAACCCAATATGGAAGCAAGCATCGATTAAATTTTGGCGCCAATCTCCCCAGGTGGAGGGTGGGGTGATTGTTGCGCTTAGTCAATAATGCGAAAAATTAATTCATTAAAAAATCGCTTTCACGCTATTTAATTATCGAAACAGCTGAAAACTTTCAATGATTTGAAATTTTTAACTGTTGCCAATTTCTTTTTACTAACAAATAAACTGTTTAAATAATTAATCCAAACAAGGCTTTTGTAATGATTTCCAATTTCGCTCATTGATTCTGCATTTGCAGGTTTATTACGATAATTGGGAAATTGGAGCTGTTTCCAATTATTCGGGCGAGTACGTATTTTATTTTGTAACTGGAATTCATAAGGTAGATATAGAAGAAAGTTTCGTGACGGCCACGACAGCTAGTTTTAATTATCTGTAAGTGTGAGCACTATTTCAATGAGATGTTCATCAAAAATAACGTCAAAATACCATAAGAAATGTAATAGTTACAGTGACTTATTTCCAGCAATTATTTAGCTTTAAGCTACAAATCATAGAAAAGAAACTAAAAACTGTTGGAGAAAGACCCTCCGTTTACCTTTATAATGTAGTGATTGAGATTCTTATGAAAATCACATGAGGGTCTATTTTAATAGCCACCAACTGAGTCTATCTTGTGTAAGATTCATTACTTAAGACACTAAACAACTGAATAAGGAACATTTTAATTCATAGTAACTTAACGGAGATAATGTAGGAATGAATACTGTACACACAAATTATAACGATTTAATTCATCAGAGCTAGAAATAGTTCTATTGTATGAAGTTTTAAAGTTTGAAGTTTAAATAGCCGTATTATTTCTGATTTAACAACATAAGCTTATAAATTGGGCAGTAAAACGCATTTTGAATTTTGTTTTTCAACGGGTCTGATTTTAATACTGTTTAAAAGAAAAAACATGTGCAATGCGAAGTAATTTTGAGATTAGACTAAAAAATTTGTTCATCCAATGAAAAATAAGAAGTTTTAAAATGAAGAGCGACGAAAAATGCTATTTTACTTTTATTGCATTATATTTGGTGGTAATGTGTTTGCTGTTACGTTTTTCTGTAACTCTTTATAAAATTTTCAGTTGTGAAAAATTGGAACTTAAAACTTTCAATTTAACCCTCGTGGGTTCCTTGGGGTCATATGTGACCCCAATGCAATTTCTGTTTAATATATCTTGTTAATCAATCATTTGTTTTTAATGGCATTTTGTGGCTTTTATTCTTCTAGTTTTCTATTCAAAATAATGCTATTATTGTGTTTTATTTTTCCCGAATTGCATTTTTACACACAAAACCCTTGGGGTCACTTCCCCAGAATGCCAAAAAAAGAGGACGTTGCAACTTTGTCCAAGAGAACTGGACAGAAAATGCATCGAAAAATGTCATAAGTGTTTGAAATTTGCTTGCAAAAAATCATGTTTTTTCAGGTCTGTAACAGTTGTAAATAAATCTACAGTTATTGTAAGTTTTGCTCTAAAATTTAACTTTTAATGCATAAACTAAATTTTACTTTGATTGTGTCCTTTTTTTTTTTAATTTTTTTAGCATTAAAAAGTGTGTGAACTTAAATAATGCATGTAACATTCATTAATAATAATAAATTAATTAAAGGAAGCATTGGGGTCGTTTATGACCCCAAGGGTCTTGAGTGTAACCGAAATGGGAGGGACCCACGAGGGTTAAATGTTTTTATTGTCTTCCTTCTTCTGTTCGAATCGAACCTTAGTCATAGTAAAGTAAACTGCCCAAAAATTACAACTCTTACAAACATGCTTTCATTGACATAAAGACATCACAATTTTTTAAATAAATATTATAACTCATTAATAATCATCATTCTAGTTGTTTCAGTTTCTTTTATCCGTTAGTGTTTTCAAAACTATATTACATTTCAAAAGTATTGCCATTACTCAAAGTAAAAATTTTGATCTTGCCACTTCTATTGCCAGGGTGTAAAATGCTCGGTTTGATCCCTACTTTCATTCTCCTTATAAATTCACTTTCATACCTTGTCGACGTGAAAGCTAAATACAGCAATAATGAATAAATAAATTTGTGCTTGAAACGTAAATTGAGGTAATCCAACGTTTTTATCGAACAAATGATGCAGATTGCTGCAGACACGTGTTTTGGGGTCTCAAGGAAGCCCTTTTTCAATGCAAAAAAGTGTGAGCTTTAGGATTGTTTATCGATTTTCCTGGAAATTTATTCCTTTCCATTTTTTTCCCCTGATGGTAATCTATTTCGGCTCTAGGTGTCGTTTTATCTTGCTTGTTTTGTTACTCTTTATTTTTTTCTATTTAAACTGTCTTTTGCTCCAATGTGTGGCTTGTTGTTACTGCACCTTGTCTCGGAACACTTTTCATTCTAAATCTCACGTTTCGCTGCATTGAAAGAGTGGATCCTTGTAAACCCGTAACACGTGCCTGCTGCAATCTGCGTCATTCGCGTGATTAAACGTTGGATTACCTTAACTTACAAACGACAATGTTGCTGACTCCCATTTCTATGTCAACATAATACAAATACTCTACTCCAGTGGAGCCCAACCTACTGCAGGTGGGCCACATCCGGCCCGCGAAGCTAATCCGTTTTTATCGGGGATTTTTTTTCAAAGTTAAAAACCGAAAACCACGAAAAGTGACAATGCCAAAAATTCTGAAACTGGTTTCTAAAAAACAAGCATTTCATAAAATAGGCGTCAAGAAAAAAAAATATTGGTTTGAAATTTTCTTTCTTTTCCTTTTTTTGTATATTAATTGCCAAATATCCAAAAATGCACAAGATCCGCACCCATGTTATTTAGAAAATAAAATATTTTAAAAATTTGTGTTCTGACCCTTGAGAATTATTTTAATATGAGGTTGAAAACGTTTCTCTCGGGCAAAAAGAGGTTGAACACCATTGCTCTACACGAAACTACTCCTCCATTTATCAAAACACTGTAGTCTCGGTACTTTCACTTATTTTCTTCTGCCGTTGCAACAGGTTTCCAGACCTCTACCACACTACACTAACTTTCACTTTTAGGAAAGCCTTTCTAATAATGCATGTGTCTCTTTCATACGTTCCTTCCTAAAATTGCGAAATAAACTTTCCTGATGATTCCAAACCTTCGGCTGGCCATTTTTTTGAAATAAGAACAAGTTTGGTGATCACTTTTCACCCTTGAAAAAAGTTCTTGACCGGGATTGCGTCTGTAATTCCTTGCCACAGGGGGTTTAAGCTAAAAAAGGAGATAAAGATTCTTTTCGTATTCTATATTTTCTCAAAACATTTCAAGTGATTCAACGTCCGTAAACCATCATTTAAATCTCCATGTGATAATTTGATATCATGCGTAGATTTTTATTTTTTTTATTTTTTCTAACTTAAACTGAATACTCATTGCAATGTTTCTTACCTTCTCCAATTACTTGATAAATTAATAAATATCTAACATGTTGCATGATTCAATAAAGCATCTTCTTTCATCACATTTTATAGCTCAAGAAGGTAAAATTATGTACAATACACTTTAAGTTTCAACTAAGCAGGAAAAATAGCTAAAAGATTCCTGTAACGCATATATTAGTTTATTTGTTGCTTAGTTAAAACTTAGCTACAGCGTTTTGCATCGTAATTATTCAACAGTTTTATAGGCTTTTATGACCACTAGGTTTTAAATGGCAACTCAAATAACTCTCCGTTTTAGTAGCAGTCGACAGAACTTCGTTAGTAAAATAAGAATTTTGTGTGTAAAAATTTCTAAGCTTCCTGGTTAGATTTAATTGAATTTAAAGTAAATATGAGAAAATTACGTCAGACATTGCAATAATTCATTGCAATAATTACTCATAATGATTTACTTTTGATATAATTGTAATACTTTATTCTTTTTGTGCTAAAATTAGTGAAACTTTGTTCATAATACGTACATTTCTACGAAGGAAGCCATGTTTTATATTTTGTCAGGTAACATACGTTAAAGGGTCATTACCATCCTATGTAAAATTTTTTAAACATGCGGATGGTAAAAATAGACTGATAATAAAAGGATACTAAGTGAATTATTTCTTATATTTAAGATGTTTGTCTTTGGAAGTTGTATTTTCAAACTATGAATGTTTTATTCCATACGTTTAATCAAAACTCACTTCAAAATCTAGTTAATGGATATTTTAAAAAATTGTCAATACTTAAGCGTTTTTTAGCGTAATTGTTTTAAATTTTAGTTATTGAATGGAACGACTTATTCATAAACCAATTCAAGCAAAACCAAGAAAAATGCTGTACTTCTACTATTTGTCATATTTATAAATACCCTGTCTCCATGTCTCTAAACTAAATGTTTTTCGAAATAGTGCAGTTGAACAAAAATACATCTCTTACCCTTCTCAGAAAATGCCGAAGTGCACCCCATTGTAAAAATTTGAAATATAAGATATTAAATACAAGGTAAAACTAATGAGGAAGTTTTACAAGCAAGAACATTGCAATAAGACCAAGCATTCAAAAGCTTTGTTTTGGTATAGAAAAGCTAAAGCTAACCCTTTTCTGTTATTATTATTTTTTTGTTTTGTTTTGTTTGCTTGTTGAACTCGATGCAGAAGAAGCCTTGAAATGAATTATTATTTTTGTACAATAATTTGCCAATTGTACAAATTTAACTCTACATGTCTCTAAACTGAATGCTTTGTGAACTTTTTCAGTTTAACAAAAGTACATATCGTCGGCATCATGCTAAACTAACGAATGTGAAAAATCGCGTTTCTCAAGATTGTTTTTCAAGTTCAAATTTCACGAGTAATTAAAATTAAAATGATACCTTCGAACGATAGTTTTACACTTAAAGATATCTATAAAAGTTTAAAAAGTTGAAATAACCAAATACACCAGGTGGGAAAAAGTTATATGCAGTGTTTTGGCTCTCCTAAAAAGTGCCAATTTTCACATTCGTTAGTTTAGCATGGTGGCGACGATATCTTTGCATTTCTAGAAAATGCCAAAGTTTCCCCTTTGCACACTTTCCCCTCATTCGTCAAAGTACCAATTTGTTTTGCTTTCCATTAAATTCTTGCGCTTTTTATTTGGTTTTCATATTTTATCTTTTTACTGTGTTTTTACTTATTTTGAAAAACATTAGTTTAATATTCGTAGTCAACTTTTAAACTAACCTTTCGAATGGGCCTCCCCCGCCCCCTCCCGCCTTTTAAGGGGGGGATAGTAATATCAATTACTATTCCTGGCTAATGACGATAACGTCCTTTTTAGCCTACTTTCCCGTTAAAAATAAAAGAAAGACGAAAAAAGTATTAAAAGTAGCTTAATGCATCTAAAAATATCGCCAAGTCCAAAAAATATCGCCAAGTTAAAAAAAAATCGCCAACGATCCGAAAACTCACGCCACAGTTAAAAAAATAAAATGTTTTCAATGACATCACGCCCCCACAACCCCATAAATCACACTACTTTACAATCTCAGTTTTCCACAATATCTACTTACTTACTTACTTACATACTTACTTCTTACACTACTTACATTACATTCCCCCACCACCCCAAAATCCATCACAACCTCAAAAATTCCCCCCAAAAAAACATAATTAACTAACTCTTCGACAACCACTCACCAACCAACAAATCAACAAACTCAAATAACAAAAATCCCTCCCTCAACAACAAATACCCCCCCAAAAACAACCTCTCTCCAAAACAACAAACAAACACAAACCCCATTCCCTTCAACCCCTATCCCAACTCTCCAAAACAACCTTCCTCTAAAAAAAAAAAAAAAACAAATCACCCCATATAAAATCATACAAATACAAACAAACAAAACAAAACAACAAAAAAAAAAAATCCCCCTCAATCTTCAAAAAAACCTTCCTCCATACCCTAACCCACAAACCCCTTATCTCCCCCCAAACAAACAACAAACAAACAAAAACTATAACAAACACATCATCTCTTTTACACAAAATCAAAACTCCCACTCAAACCTATCACCCCCTTACATAAATCCACCAAAACTAACTCACCACCCTCTCCACCATCACTCATCACTCCATCTCATACTCATACCTTTCCCTACTTATAAACTAACAATCCTCCCAACAATAACAACAACACTCCAAAACCACCTCCTCCATAACCCTCCACAAACCAACACAAACTAAACCCTAACCTCACCCCAAACCAACATCTCCATAACATCCCCTCCAACCAAAACACCAAACCTATCCCAACCTCCAAAAACACAACCCCAAACCCAACCCAACACCTCACAAATAACACACCAAAAACCAAACCCTCACCCCACCCCATAACACCAACCTCAACTCCACTCCCACCAACCATCCTAAACTACCAACACATAACCAACACTCAACTCCCCCCAACCACTAACACATACCCCCTCCCACCACACCCAAACATACAAAACCCACTACCCACCTCACAACAACCAACTCACACTCCCCAAAATCTTAATATACTCCCCACCCACTCTTACCACCCTAATCCATCCCCCATAACTCCCCATCACCCCTCCTCCACTAACCCATCCCCTACAATTCTCCAACTCTACCCTCACATCATCCCATACTTACCCTAACATTCCACAATCTAACACCCTAACCTATAACCCTCATCCCAATCAAACCATACCCCCCCCCCCAAACTACCCTACACCTTTTCCACCTCACCACCCAAAAACCCCCCCCCTACACCCCATCCACCATAACTCACAATAACACCCTCCACCCCAAAATCCTACCCACACTCCACCCTCCCCATATACCCATCCCCCCATCCCAAACCACAACCCCTATCCCACCCCACTAACCCCATTCATCAATTCTTCCTCCATCTAAACTAATATTCTCACCTACATCAACCCTTCTCCCCCCCCCAACCCCACACCACAACACCCTTCACCCCCAACCCTCTAACCACCATCAATTACCCCATTCTACTCCATATATCTTCATTAAATTTCGCCACAAAATAAGGATTTAAACACATTTGAAGTCTTATCAGGCTGTTTTGTGTAAAAATTCATGCCGTTATTAAAATAGAATTGCCCGTAACTAAACTCTTTGGTGATAAACCTGAACAGTAGGTCCTCATGTCCCATTTCTAAAAATTATGCAGCCTTTTCCCCTTCAGAAACTTATTATTATTACTTTTTTTTTTTCAAATTGTAATGAAAGCAATAATTAGACTACTTTTTTGGTTATGTTACGTTGCTTGCAGTTACTTGAAAATTGTATAGTAAAAACTTATTTTCAAGAAAACACCAAGCTTTCATGAGTGAAAGATAAATTTTGCTCCACTCCCGGGGAAAACATTGTGCTGGCTTAAACGGTACAGTAGGGTGTATCGAAAAAAACTTTTTTCCGAAATTCAATTTACTAAGTTGATAAAAAGCTGCCCCTACCTACTCACATATTGCACAAGAAATTTGATTCAAAAAACCAAAAATTGTTTAGGTGTCCCGCACGAAGCCTAAAATTTATGATTTTCTTCATAAATATGATTTTTTTCTCTATTTTTTTTTTAAACTTAACAGTAAATGTTTAAAAGTTTACAAGTTGAAAAATGTACACAGCAAAATCGATGGACAAAACTAAGTGTGAAACAAAGTATAATAAACAATATTTAGACCTCTCGCATTTATTCTAAACTTGAGTAATTTGCACCAAAAACGGCATTTTACAAGTTAACACTGGATCATCAAATGGTGCTTTTCTGGGAAGTTTTTTTTCTAAATTTTCTTTATTTTCTTTAATTTCTAGAAATCTAATGACTTCTAGAAAAGTCTTTAGAACACCCACTACAAGCCGTGTTGTATTTACTTCGTTTGAATGAATGACTACTTCTAAGTAGTCATTCATTCAAACGAAGAGGATGTATTAACTTTCTAAAGTAAATATATCCTCTTGATGGTCCAACTACTGGACCTAATTCTTTTATTGGACCCATAGGAAAACTCATACAATCTTTCCAAGATCTACCAGCCATGAACTTTAAGAAAATAGGGAGTGTTTTACCAGAAGTTGATGCCAAAGAATTGAGTACTGATCAAAAATACTTATGGGATATGTCTAAAACTATAACGTCTGGCAAGTGTTTTTAAAATTTAGCAGAGAGAAACCCTGGAAAGATTTCTCATGCAAGATGACTCACGATAACAACCAGAAACTTGGGGTTATACATCGCAATTTGTGATCCAAGTTCAGAGATAACTAAACTAGCAGGATTTATGATAAAGGTTTATACGCCCTGCTAATTTACAATCAAATCTCAGTATAAAATTATTCATACATCCAAGCATTTTTTGGCGATCAGAGCTTTCAACAAATATATAGATACGAAGCTTAAGAATGTTGTCCATTCAACGTTGCAAAGAAATGCTTTCATGGTTCATCCAGGGCATCTTCTTGTAGGAATGTTATTCGACGAGATTAAGCATTAAGATTGCTTGCACTCAAGAAAATTCAAAAAGTACGTCAAACCAAGAAACCTGAGTTACGCGTCTTTAAATGCCCTAAAGTAAACTTTGAAGCTGAAGATTATGCGGATTTAATTAATTGGAAATCCACAGCTATTACAAAACCACCCCTCGTAACTGATATAAGCATTGCAGACCTGTAATTGATTGCTGAAACAGGACTTAGTGAAAAATAAGAGTTTAAGATTTCTTTGAAGACACAAGTGGTTCAGAGAATTGTTAAAGAAGTCACAGAAGTTTTGAAACGCGTCGATGGTGTTAAGGAAAAGAATGACTTTGTTCTGTCGAGGCTTATAGATAGAAAAGAACTTCCAAAATATGAGGCAAAATGTCATTTTAAAGCTACTACTGTGTTAATATGAACTTTAAAAGAAGTATAAGTAATACACATTAGTTTCTTTGGAAGAAATTTTTTTTCTTTGAATTCTGATAAAACAATTACGCTGAAAAATTGTTTAATGTTTTTAAAATTAATTTCTAATTAATCATAAAATGACAATACACATACTATTCTACATATGTTTTGGTGTTTAGTTTTTAAACCTAGTTCTTGTAATAACATATTGCTATGTAATAAAATAAATTTGATATTTGAAAGATTATTTTATAACCTTTTATCTTTAAACCTCACAACTACTTTTACCAAAAAATTAAAAAATAAAGTGAAATGATTTTCATACATAAAACATAAAAAATAGACAAACATTGTTTATTAGCGACTAAATTATTAAACCAACATTAATAATTTAAAAAAAAAAAAAAAACTAATACATTTATACTGAAAATCAAAATTTGAACTTGAACTTGATGAAAAACCTTATTTTTGAGTGCTATGCGGGAGACCTAAATGCCGCATGAGAGGAATACGTTTTATTTAACTATAATTCCCGGTTTTATTGCAAGCAATTTTCATCTTGAAATTTTTTAACATTTATCTTAAATGTAAAAAAAAATAATAATAATATTTTTGAAGAAAATCATAAACTTTAGGCCTCGTGCGGGACACCTAAATAATTTTTGATTTGAATGAAAAATTCAGTGGAATATGTTGGTTAGTAGCGGCAACTTTTTATCAACTTAGTAAATTGAATTTCGGGAAAAATTTTTTTTGGATACACCCTACTGTCCAGTTGCTAATTGAATGGCTCGGACGTAAATAGTGGTATGTGACAAAATTTTAAAAATCGAATTATTTGGTGAAAATAATGTTTTGTTAACAGAAATCTTATACGGTTTACCGAGACACACAGCACTTAATTAATGTGTCCACACTGTGTTTTTAAGATCAAAATACTTGCTGCAGTAAGTTCTGGAACTTTTCACAAGCCATGTCTTTGATTAAAGAAATGCTAGTCGCCACTATTTAGGCATGAATCCTTCAATTGTAAATTACTTGTTTTAGTTTCATTTTTTTCATACAGCATTATCAGAAGCTTCATTTGCTTTTACAAACCAAGCTGTTGTGGTAATAAACACCTCTTTTTTCTGGCTCCAAAAAATATTGTTTAGTAAAAAAGCATTTCATTAAAGTTTTTACTTCAAGGCTGCAAAATCATTAGTTTTCTACTTCGAAGTCCGAACATCGCGGCGTACAAATTAACGGCTATTTTGTAAGAACTGCCAAATCAATAGTTTTTCACTTCTATGTCCAAAACACCACATAATTCTTCACATTTCGTTGCTGATGCATTTGTATTATAACACCTCTGCTAAAACTTTTTTTTCGGATGATTAGTTTCGCAGCGAAGTACCGCTGGTTATATTTATGACTAGAATTAGTTTTATTCTTCAGAAATAGTACTAGATGGCAGCACCAAATTTAAATCGTATTCCAAACTGCCAGTAAAATCTTAGTGTATCTAGTCTAGTGCAATGTAAAGTTTTATAGATATTACGAGGGGGGGGGGGCTTTCATTAAGCTGTAGTTCTTAAATTTCAAAGTTGTCTCTTTGTATTATTATTTTTTTAACTTCCTTTTTGAGCTTCATTAGAAATAATAAGAAAAAAAAAGAGCTAAAGATGTGAATGAAGTTAAAAACCTCGTCACACACACAAAAAGGTCTTTAAAAAAGGAGACCCATTTAATTAATATTTAAAAACGTAATGTTAGTAATTAAACTAGTATTGGACATGGGAGGTGTCTGGATCCTTGGCTATGCTCCCTAAATATTTTTGAAGGAATAACCCTAGTCGAACATTTCTAGGAGTAATCTTTTCCTTGACAGTTCTTCTAATGTTTTTTTTCTTTTGCTCATCGGCAATTATTTGTTTAATTTGTAAGAAAAAAAATAGGAGAAACCTCGATAGAGAAATTTTAATTAATTGTGAAGCTCGATTGTTTAAGCAATTTTGCTTATCTTTATCCGAAAGGACTTTTAATGTAAGTTTTTCATGAAAAGATTTTTATTGATTTAATTAGCATCAGACTATTTTGAACAGCTTAAAAAATATTTTAAATTAGCTTCAAGGGAGAAATAAAGTTGTTTTACCTAAAAAATTAATAAACAGAGGGATAAAAGTCGGAGGAAAAAATTCCCCTTCTGAGTACTTGTTTTTGTTAGTATTTTTCCTCGCAGAGTCGAAGAAAAATATTTTACGGGTGTTAAAGGAAGGAAACTTTGGAAATTCGTAAAAATGGTTACTGATTGACTGTGTGGTCTGATTCAATTTACCACTTCTAGAAATGTTGAGTCAGCCTGCCCCAAAATATTTACCAAAAAAAAAAATCGCTTTTTTTTATTTTTTTTATATAATTTATTTTCAGGACTCCAAAATTGTTCAATTTTTATTTGCACAATAGTTAAGAACAAAGTTACCGTAAATTAAGTGCACTGGAAGTGTTATCGTAAGAACCAGAAAAAAAAGGTGAGCCTTCAAGTGAAAATTCCTTGTTAATCATAGTCGTTGTTGGACAATAATTTTATTAAAATGCCCTTAATTAAGTAGATAAATTATTGGTAGATGCATGTTTTTCTGCTTTAGATAGGATCGAGTCAAAATAATCTGAGATAATAAAAAACATTTTAAATTTGCATGTTTATAAAACTGACTAAAAATTGAAAAATAATTTCTACACGTAAAACTAAAACCCAGTAGAGAGTTAGAACTTCTTATAAATTGTTTGGAAAATTTGTGATTGGGAATTTTTAATGACTCAAATTACTTATCTAGTTAAAAGTAAAAACATGGGGCGCGAGTTCCACATAATCATAACCCAAATAGCACACTTCGTTTTTTAAAGGTTGTAAAATGGTTATTAACGTTGTAACAACCGCTTAAGAACGTTTATAAAACGTTTTAAGGTTATTTGTGCTACATGGGAAGAGGTTTAAAAAGTAGCAATTAGTAAGAAAACTTACAATATCAGTTAATATTATTTGCGGTGCAACAAAATTTTCAGTTCAATTTTAATGCAAGTAAACTTTTGCTCGAGCATCAGATTTCTCTTTTTAATCATACAAGTATTTTGACTGCTATTAAAAATTCCCAATCACAAATTTTCTTACAATGTGTAAAAAGTTCTTACTTTCTATGCGGCATTATATCTACGTATTGGTTAGATAATTATTTTTTAAATTTTTAGTCCATTTAAACCACATGGTAAATTTAAATCCTTTCTTATTTGAAGTTAAATGTCATTGATAAAACCGATTGCTGAGCAATATATTAAGGTATTTTTCATGACCCGTAAAATGATCTATTGTTCAACAATTTTTCAATAAGTTAGGCTTGGCGTTCAGTATGATCGCAATCTTTCATTGTTTACATTTTGGTTGTTTTTAATATCCTTCATGAAACTGCAAATATGCGGTTTTTTATTGAGCGCTTTCATTCTTGAAAGTCATTTTGTTTCAAAGGAAAAAAAAAACATGTTTGAATATATTTTGAATTGAAAATCCTTTGGACTATACTACTTCTTGGTACCTACTTCAATTCAAATAAACTACATGGGGGGCACTGCAGTCTCCAACTACTGTCTGTCAATGAAAACCGTGCCTAACACTCGTGAACAGTTCTACTTAAAAAAAGGTAGATGGATTGTGGGTGATAATTTTACGAAGTTTTCAATTTAAAACTTGCATTTGCTATCCTTTTGACACATTCAACTGAACTATGTATTTGAAATTAGCATCGTTCCACGTTGTTTGATACTGTTCAAAATGCTTTTTATTATTCTTCCCCTTATTGTTATTTTACCTAACACCCCTATTTTGGTAAGATTAGAGAAGACCTGACGCATGCGTAAATACGCGGATGGTTTTACTTAAGATCAGACAGTAACGGCAGCTGAAAGAGGTAAAACAAACAAATATAGTGCCTTATCTGTTTTGAGGTTTAGTGAATGACAGTAATTTTTCTCCCTGTTAATGAGGTTTCTTAAACTGTGTTCTTTGAAAATAGATCTTTTAAATCTTGTGGACATTTTGACTAACTAAGAAAGAGGTGAGAATGGAAAGTTTTACTCCTTTGGCTAGTTTTTTAAATCACTGCTAAGTTGAGCATTCAAGATCTTGAATTGCGATAAATGTGATGTTATAAGACTTGCTATTAAGTTCTTGAAAGAGTTACAATAATATTTGCAATGCCAACACATTCGATGTTAAGAATCTGTTGTATGTAGTTTTATTTTGGAAAATGTTTTTATTGCTCTTAAATTTCTGAAAGCAGTTCAACTTTCAAAGTGTCAGCACACATTTAAAGTTTCCGTAAAGGGTTGAAGTTTAATTTTTAAATCCCAATTTGATACAGTGTAGGATCCTATACCCCTGTTCGCTACAACGGGAAAACTTGACCCGAACGTTTCCAAAACGGGGAAACATCACCAAGATATCAAATCTTGCTTTACTGTTATTTTAACTACTGCAAAAATACCGCTATTTCGCACCAACGTGAATGCAATGCTGCATAAATTAGGAATTCCTCCAAAACAGTAAATCACGCCAGTTTGGTGTTATACGAAAAATTTAAATGTCGCTAAAATGCAAAATCATATTACGGTAATACGCAAGTACAAATAATTATAATCATTCATAAAAGATAAATTTAAAATGAAGTTCTTTGATGACCACAGCATGCTTGTTTTATTTGTTTTTGGTTTGAAGCAAGAAATATTTCCATCTTTGGATTTGGCGAATTTTACTCATTGGTATCTAGTTTTTGATACAAATGCTGGAGCGAGGAATCCTTTTCCCTTGCCTAGGCATCCTATTCCCAAGAGTATCAGCATAGAGAAGTCATAATGAGAAGGAGATCAGAAGAAACTCCCGAAATGTAAAAACTATCTCCAAAAATTTAATTATCGTATAAAACCTCCAACTACAGAAATATGAACATATTTTTAAAAAGAAAAACACTATTTGTTTCTATTTTTTACTTATTAATTTATCTATTGCATAAGGTCAAGCATTTATTTGGAATCGGTAAAAAGGGAAGGGTAATTTCTCATGTGCTTAATAAAGCAATTTTTAAATATCATCGAGTAGGAATTTCCTTACTTTATGGAAAATATAGTGAAAAAAATAATAAAAGTTCTGATAAACAGGAATACAAACGATTTCAGGAATATTACGATATATTTAGCTCAAGGGTATGAAAGACGTTTAAATGTGAAAATTACTTGTCTTTCTATACTGGTGGAAGAAATAAACGGATCCAGATAAAATCATCTTTACTCCATGCCTTAGCAGCAAAACATTGTACTTCCCAATTGTATATCAATCTTGTCAAAGCAAGGCACTTATCTGCTTGTCAAACCCGTGCCAAAGATCATTATAAAATTTTAAATTAAAAGAATTACACAATTTTTAATGCTCCATCAATGAAATAATGCAGTTTTGCCATTGAGAAGAAATAAAGGTATCAGTATTTCTGCTTTAAGGGCTTTTCATGCTATAAGGTGAGTTTCATCGTTAGTGACATTAGAGCTTTAGTAGATCAGATTTTAGTTATTTATGCATCTAATTCAACAGTAGTTCATCATTAATATTAATCATTTTCTGTTCATTCAGTATTTATTTATCATTCATTATTCATTCATCGTTTATAATTTTCACTCTTTATTATTAATTCATGATTCCTCAGCTGTTAAAACTTAGCGTTAAATATAGCCTTGTAATTTTTCTGTTAATGTCGCTTTGAAGTGCTCCTCTTATGATAAAAAAAAACCTTGTGCCTTAAAATTTATTCTAAAAGAAAGACAAAGTCGATTTGACAAATATTTTACTGTCTCGAAGTGAACCCTTACAAAACAAATGCATTCAGTTCTGAACAATACACAGCATGTTAGACAGTTAAAATTTTACACAAAAAACGATCAACATTTTACATAAACATACTAATCTACATACTGTACATATATTTACACGATTGTTATTATTTAGTAGTAGTTGATTTTCTGTTTTGTACTTAATAAGTAACTTCCAATGTAAAGGTTTGGTATTTTTGGAACGTTTATACTCTTGTACGTTTTTTTTTTTTTTTTTGAGCAATGATTACTAAAATGGCATATGCATCTTATTTTCCAGAATTTTGCTTTTAAATTAAATAGTGATTCGCTACCGATACTTATGCTTTGGTAACCATCATGAAAAAGTCATTGCATAAAAATGCAACGAATGCGTTTTTGAGTTTTGGAGAGAATAATTATAATAATGTACACCAAAGGATGAGTTAATTTTTTTTTTTTGGCTTGTTTGTAAATCCGCTTTATCGAGGAAGTAACCTCAACAACGAGATCGACAAGACAAAAAACAATTGTGCGTGGAAGTCGAATTCAAAGTTTGCCCTTTGGGTAAACAAATAACTGGACACGAATATCGACCTCCACTTACAATAAATATATCAACAAAGAGGTACGAGGACAGCCAATTTGTTGTCCTTGAGTTGAGTTAACGTAAGCTTCTGACGTAGATTTTGGTAGAGATGCTGAAGTTTCACCTCTTCCTGGGAGTAATTTGCATAATGATTCCATTGTGTGATCGTAGTACCATTTCCGCTGTCAGCTGCAGTTGGTCCCTTGGAACCAGAGATTTCACCTCGTAGTTCATGAGGACATGAGCAAGAACGACTTTCTCTTCCATCATGGCGAATCTTTGCCCTGCAAAATGAAGTTTGAGAAAGTTAGTTTCCTAAATTATAATCCAGAACAATTTAAAAAAATGAAACAAAATCATGTGAGGCAAAATATCAAATCTAGAATACTTGCACGAAAGCAGACTCCAATCAACGCCTCCTAAATACTAAATGCCTACTACATTTGCTTCATTACGGGAGGCATTTGTTCCACTGAGAGCACCAACTTGGGGCAATTCGATGATGCCGTTGTCATGGTGATAAATCCAAACAATATTCGAATTTTGATTGGTTAATTTTTAAATTTAAATTTAGAAATCAACCAATCGTTAATTTTTTTGTCTCGAAGAACTCCGATAAATGACAGTACATCGCGAACCAAGGGACAAATTTTGCTGTGCTGAAAACCAAAAAGCCGTAGGCATTTAGTATTTAGGAGGCGTTGGTTCAAAAGGCTATCTTGTTGCTAAATAACAAAGCGTTTTTAAATTTCAGCACAAATATCACGCAGATGTATAACTGCTGAATGTCTGTGCGATTCTACAAGCAAACACTGCAATTTATAGTCATTTTTGCTGAAAGAAAAAAAAATCAGTTATTTTACAAACAAAATAATATTGTTGCAGAGATGAAGACAATGCTTGCTCATCATTTTTGGAGTCGATCAAAACACGATCATCTTAGCTAACTTTCTAGGCATTGTATTTCCTTTTGGTACACTAAAATTCAAAATGCTATTTACTTCTCTCACAGAAACCAACATCATATTACATGTTATAGTAATGTTGCAGTAAATTCTTTACTGTCAGTAAATTTAATCATCATAATTTCTTACTAAAGGTGTGCTTTGAAAAATAATATTTAAAAAAATTAATAATCGGCAAAGGGGCCGATTATGGCCAATTAATCGGTACTGCCGATTATCGGCTATTAATTGATGCAACCCTAATTATAACCATAATTTTTTTTCAATTAGTCTCCCACCCCCTTCTCAAGAACTTTGTACAAATAAGAAATGAAGTAATTGCAGAAAAAAAATCATTTAAAAAAAAAATTGCAGACACAAGTTTTGGGGTTAACAAGCAATCAATTTGTTTGTGTGTGAAGCTTCAGAGTTTTAAGAATTTCGATATTCTTTCTTTATCTTACTATGTGAATAATTCGTGGCAAAATCTTTCGTATAGCTAAAATTTACCTTGTTTCGCTATTTTCATGATGTCACATCATGTTTCAAAGCTATTTAACTCTTACCAATGCAGTTCCTGGGCCCCGCAGAGAAGGGTACGTAAGCGTAGGGGTGTCTGCCCACCGCATTTTCGGGCAGGAACCTGTCTGGATCGAACTTCTCTGGATTTGGAAACACGTCGGAGTCTCTGTGTAGCATGTACGTGAAGATCATACAGTTGGTTCCTGCTGGAATCGTGTAGCCATCTACGAGGAAATTCAAGAATTCGAATTAAAAGTAATTAGTACGAAGAATTTTTACAAAGAATTAGGAGGAAGTCTAGGAATAATTTGAGATGTAAATGCGATTTTACATCATAACTGGTATTAAATGCGATAAAAAAATGTTTTTGTTTCTTTTTAAGTTACTGTTGTGCGAGAGCTATAGTCGATACTTTTTTTTTTCTATGTTGTTTTAATCAATACTTAAATTAAATGGTAATTACAGAATTAAAGAAAACATTTATTTTTCTTTAATTTTTTTTTAAATTCAAGATTAGACAACAAATTTGTTCCTTGCACCAGTTGTGAATAAGAGAGAAATGTAAACAAAACTCAATGAATAAAATTTAAAAAAGTACCTATGTCGAAGATCACTACAACGGTTAACTTCTGTTTTACTTATAGTTATGCGATTATTTTGAACTCCTTAATATTTAACTATAGCATTTAAAAAATACTTCTATTTGCTTGAATTTATGAACATAGTTAAAACAACTGGAAAACGTATACTTAAATATTCGACTGCTCGTACAAACAAGTTGATTAAATATAATTCTGCAGAATTAATACACATTCCCTAAAAATGAAATGTGTATGTGTTTTTAAAAAATAGTTTCGTAATTTCTTGCAAAAATTATTTAGGGTAAAAATATACTGAACAGTGAACGTACAACAAATGAAGGTAATACTTGCGAAAGTAGTTGGAAGAGGCATAAATACAGCATACGCTATAAAAATGTATTGTGATAGATTACAGTTAGTAGGCGTGAGGGGGTACTTACTAACAACGACATCACAACTGGATTCTCTGCCTATGTATGGCAAAGAAGGATACAGACGTTGACTTTCCTGAAAAAAGACAAATAGTAGTGAACAAAATGTTTTCAACACTGCAACACAGGATTCCCCAAGCACACCTACCAGAAATGAAGCTTTTGTTTCGATAGTAAAAGCGAGAATAGATAATAATTTGATGATCACAATGCAAACTTGGAGACATTTGCACAATATTGTCTTAAACTATCCTTTTGACATATTCAACTAAACTATGTATTTAAAATTAGTATTGTTCCACGCTGTTTGATAGGGTTCAAAATGCTTCTTAGTATTCTTCCCATTATTGTTACCTATCACCATTTTTTGGTAAGATCATAGATGACCTGATTCATGCGTAAATACACGGAAGGTTTTACCTAAGAAAACTAGACAGTACATGCAAAGTCCATGTATATAAACAATGCAAATTATTCGAATGCAGAAACAAAATTCTTGGGTAGTGCAAGGCATCTAAATTCACCCGCTAAAGGTTAATTTTACTGCAACGAAACTAATTTTAAAATAAGACAAAAGCAAACTCACATTTAGTAGAGTTTTACATTTTTCTGCAAGTGTATTTTTTTTCATTACTGTGTTACTTCACGTTTTAACTGTGTAGATACATTTTGGGAAATCCTGCAAATTTTTCCATCACCAAAATGGTAATAATTTAAATTGAATTCCTTTCTCCTCGTTCCATGATTGCGACATCATTCCCAAGAGATTTCTTAAACAATTTCAAGTGACAGAAATCTGAAAAATAAATCTAGGTTGTTTTAGATACATATAAGATACCAACATTTTAATGTGAGTAGAAATCCCAGCTGCCACAGAAGAAAAAAATATGGCAATCGACTTCTAATTGGAAGACAGAGTTATTCATAAACTACGCCACGAAAACTTTTACACTTTTATATTACATTATATTAATATATTAGTTTAGATTTAATCAATTAATTAGTCTATTTCAATCATCACCCTTTAAGCACCGAGAAGCAAAGCGGTGTAAGTGCCAAAATATGGTTTTGGAGATAACTTATAATAAATGGTGAGAAAAACATCTCATCTGTTGTAAACTAAGAGATTGTAGTAGCATCCTTGGTAGGTGCTACTATACTGCACAGTTTAGAAAAAGTTTTCAATAAAAGTCTACTCAGGCCATAATTAAGACACGGTCCTGCAGGTCCGTGAATATCGGAACCACAATTTCAAGGGCACCAGAATAGATTAAATTTCTTTCTTTCCTTTTTGGAAACTACAACATTCAAAATGCGGATTTATTTTTATATGGTGAGCAAATTTTACCAGCACTGGGTATCTAACACCTTGGCTTGATAGGAGGTTACCTGAGTTGAAATTAGCTCGGGAATTACTCAGAAGCAAATGGGTGTAAGTGAACTTACACCCCTTTGCTTCTCACTCTCTTACGTATTCTTTTAAAATATGCGTTCCCAACTTCAGTTTCTTGCTTAATAATTTAGTTCAGTTAATTAGAAAAAAAATAGAATTAGTTAAAATTCTGTGAGTTGCGTCATAGTTTTCCTACCGTCTAAAACACATCTTCATAAATCAGAATGTTGTAGAGTTTTAGCAAACCAGAAGGATATTTCTCCTTCCATAATTTTTCGCAAAAGTAAAATGCCATTAATTTTTAGAAAACTTTTAATTAACCTATAGCCTTGAGATGATATTTTACTAACCATATCAACAAATTAACTACGTCCAAAATTTGCTTCTGACTATTTAATTCCATAATCATGGAGTAAATTATTATTATTAAAGCTCTGCTTTAATAATACCGTTTACTTTAAAATGCTTTTTTTTTTAATTATTTGCAGGTTTTGATTTTTCTCAAAGTAGCAAAATGTTTACTATTTTATTCAGTTCAAAACTTTTTTTTTTTAAATGTTCCAACAAGTATTTAAGAATTGATAATTTACCATTGCTTTGTACCATTGCGTAGTTTCAATTAAAACTACGCACATCTGGAAAAATGTTACGTTGCTTTAAAGAGCTGTTTAAGAAAGAGACTGTATGAATTAGTTAATCTCCCACCTTTAATACACATTCCAAATATTTGAGATTCTTAAGATCTTCAACTTCGAAGGGCCTATCGTAATCATCGCCGAAGACTTCTTCCAGTTCGTCCTGTAACTTTTTCTGTACTTCGGGGTCTTGACCGATCAAGTAAAGGGCCCAGCTCATGCCCACAGCGGTAGTGTCGTGTCCCTAGTAACCAAAACATAACAATCATCAAGGAATACAAGAAACAGAGAAAGTTTTTTACCGTGTACTCAAGACTATGTACTTTAAATACTACACATCTTCCTGTTTTGGAAGAAGGGGGGAGGGGAAATTCTACTGTAATCTTGCGTACATTTTAGTTGGTGGTACACGTACATTCATTTAACTATTAACTATCTCACGTTGCTTTTAGTGCACTTTTTTATTGCATCAAAATATAATTAATTTACTGTGGTCGTAAGAAGCATTATAGTTTTATCACTATACACAAAAAGGCTCAAACTCTTGTTTTTCTTCTGGCGTTTTAATATTTCGTATCGTTTTCTTTTGTGTAGGGTCAGGTATGGTAAAGTGGCTCGAAAAAATATGATTCAACCAGTGAATAAACCAGTTCTATAAATATTAATATATTATATCTATATATTTATATATTATCGATATTAATGAACCAGTTCATTAATATCTATAAATTACTACAAACATGATTATCACAACTGCTGTTTTATTATGTCGGGAAACAAAAAAAAAAAGCTTTGTTACAAATCAGTTCTAGCGTTTTAATTGGAACAAAATACTATTAGTAATTATGTGTATTGCGAACTGCTACGCTCTGTCAACTTTTAGTTAATCTCAGGATTCTGGAATCCTTTATTGATTGACGAATAGGATGGTTAATACATATACAATATAAAAAATATATTTGAGAGAAATTTGATAATTTATATGATTCTAGACAAAGCTCACCGCAAACATGAAGGTGTTAACTTCCTCTGTGATATCTTCTTCTGTAAAGCAGGGGTCGGACAAATGCTCGTAGAGCAGCAGATCGAGGAAGGCCTTCCTCCTCTTCATGCCGTAATCGTCCTTCTTGAAGGCATCCTCCAAGTTAGAGCCGCCCTTCACTTCACTCATGATGAACTGCTTGCGCTCGCGAATTACCTGCAATGAATTTGTTTCGATTCAGATAGGGGCGGAGGACCGTGTTATTACTCAAACTTCTATGAATACATTCTGACCATGGAACAACACGAGTTGTGTTATAATGATAAAAAGTTGCAATCGAAAAAACATCTTCAGACACATTTTTGATACATTATTTGCCTCGTCCTCCGTTTATCGAGATATGAGGTCCGAAGTACGACAAAATTTTAAGAAAGCTGGAAACTGTATACTTGACGAGAAATTGATCACGCAATTTCAGTCAGCAGGTTATCTATTTACAATTCATTCGATAGATGTCTGCCATTACTCACTGAAAATCGTTTAATTTGGCGACTTTTCGAAAAAAATCAGCAAAATATAAGATCTCATATTTCGACAACGGTGTCATGAGGGAAAATAATTTATGCTTTCAGAAACATGCTTTGTAATTCTCTTTAGTTTTTTCATTATTACACTATCTTATGGTTTTCTGGTTAGTCAAATATCTGTTGTTAAATTTATTTCATCTGAAGTAAAAGACGAAACGCGCACGAGATTCTCTCCACAGCATCTCACTGTAAAACCATGCACAACTTCGTAACGGCAACCACTGGCCCCAATTGAAAGCAATAAGACTGACGATTCTCGAAAATTAACGGTCAAAACGTGTGTGCGTCACATAAAAGAAATAAATCCTACGCTTGTGGACTGAAATTGCAGTTTGTTTTGATTTTTCTGCAAGTAAATATTTTCCTATTTAGATTTCACTCAGAATTTTCTTTTTTTAATAATCTTTTCATACGCTTGCCAGTTTACTGGGTGGTCTCGTTTGCTCATGGAGTCAACGGTTTTTCGTTGTGCATGTAGTTAATACTACATCCATGTGTGAAACATCTATGAATGGAACTTGATTTCATTTGCAACACTAATCCCCCCCCCCCCCCCAAAAAAAGCAGGCAGCTCTCTTTTTCTCTCTCTTTTTCTATAAACATTTTAGTTTTGTGTTTACACGCGTGTTTGGCCAAGCAAAAATCAAAAGTTTGCGTAATGGTCCAATTTTTAATTTTTATATGTTTATTTATTTATTAGTTTCATCTTTTTCATTTATTTAATTTCATTTATTTATTTATTAATTAATTTTATCTTTTTTTATTTATTTAATTTATATTTATTTATTATTTAATTTATATTTATTTATTATTTTTTTATGCTCAAATTAAGTTACTGTATTATTTACACTTTCATTTTTATGTACTTAAATTTTATGATCTCTAAATATCTATCATCCTCTATGTCGTAATTAGCATATTAACCATACAACATAATGCAACCATTGTCCATATTGTGGAAACGCGATTTGAGTGATATACAGGGTGTCCACTCCTATCGTGGACCAATAGCTAATTTCTAAACCGTTAGAGATAAGCATATAGTTCATTTGGGAAAAAATCTCCAAATTACGAAAGGAATTTTGGTCTATTCAATGTTTTTCAAAAAATCAAATTTTGAAAGAGTTACGAAATTTAAATTTTTATACAGCCCCCCAGTCCTATCAATCATATTTAGTAAAACATTCTTGACACTGTAACGTTTAAAACTAAAAAAAAATCACTGTTCTACCACAAAAATTGACCGAGTTATGACGTTTTGAAAAATCAAGATTTTGCATTATTTCATGACGTCATCGAGAGATCGCTGAAGGGACCGTATGCAAAATCATTCAAAATCTTGATTTTTCAAAACGTCATAACTCGGTCAATTTTTGTCGTAGAAGAGTGATTTTTTTTTAGTTGTAAACGTTACAGTGTCAAGAATGTTTTACTAAGTATAATTGATAGGACTGGGGGGCTGTATAAAAATTTAAATTTCGTAACTCTTTCAAAATTTGATTTTTTGAAAAACATTGAATAGACCCAAAATTCCTTTCGTAATTTGGAGATTTTTTCCTAAATGAACTATATGCTTATCTCTAACGGTTTAGAAATTAGCTATTGGTCCACGATAGGAGTGGACACCCTGTATAACTCAGCCAAATAAGTTACATAGAAGTTTCCCCCTCCTAAAGATTTAAGCTCGGGGAGCCCCTTGACAACACACAACACTCGAACCTATCTCAATTTGCCTATTTTTAAAAGCATAATTTGAATTCGGGAAGTCTAAAGAAAATTTATTTTATTCTTTATTTGTTTATTGTTTTGTTCTTTTTTTAACTGGAGTATGAGGGAATGTTTATTCACCGCCATGTATTTGGCACTCTTGAAATGTAGGAATAGTGCTGCCATCTTGAAATAGAAAATGAAACAAGTTGTGTATTTTGATTCCGATATGAAAAAAAGAAACAAAAATGCAAATCAGAAAACAAATGGAAGAAAAAAGCATTAATTATAGTAACGATGAAAATTTCTAAAAAGGGTAAGTAAATCAAACTAATATTCAGCAAAAGGAAAGAAATGAAGTAGGCATGGAGGCCGAGGTCAAAGTCAGCTTGATCGCCGAATCATCTTCGGCCGTAAAACTTATACCACTCTGATTTCGGGCCCGCCTGTAAACTAAAATTACGTTAATTAAAATAATCTTAAAAACATTTTCTTACAAACATGTTTTTTATTTTTTTTAAATCATATGAAGGGATGGTAACCAAACGCACCACTAGCTAATGCTAGCCTGATATATCAGGAAAGTGTACGATAGTATAATAATAAAAAAATCTAAATTATCAATCGAAAAAGCGTATAAAAATATGTTTTTAGAGGCATGAATGTCCGTGTATATACATCTGTTTGTGGCACTTTAGCTCCTAGATGGATTGACCGGTTTTAATAATTCCTTTTTTGTTCAAAAGGAGAGTTGATATATTGTTCTTCGCTAGCTCGAGGCTTCGTATGATATTAATTGATGAATATGTAAATTAAAAACCTCTAAAACGTTTTTGTCAATTTTTGCAATAAAAACATTCTTGAAAAAAAAAAGTTGGTACCAAAAAAAAAAAAAAAAAGTATGTTTCTGATATAATGTGTTTGGAACTTATATGTTCAATAGATCTTGAATTATAACTTCTTTTAGCAGATTAAAAATACAATTAAGCTATTATTCACCCAAATGGTAACCGATCTCATTGATGGTCGACAAGGGGAGAAATCGCAATGACTTAAAAATTTTTATCTGTTGCTTGTCTCTATTTGTTAAAAATAAAGTATTTATAACTGATTTTAGTACAAGGTTTTTAAAAGAATTTTCATTTCTTTCTCTTAATTCGGATTTTGGGACTAGCAAATTTTACTAGTAAGGATTATTTTTTCTTTTCCGTGTTTCTTATGTCATCTCTAAAACAATTACATATATTTAAACTTTAAATGCTTTTGACCAGTGAAGTTTTATCTTAATATGAGGTCTGCAACCAGGGTCGGGGTTTTTTAATATTTTTAATTTAACCTTCGCACTTGTCAATGTATTCTAATCCTTAAATATATGCATGTCTCGCATAAGTGGGAAATATTTTTACCATAGTTTACACAACTTAGCATTAATAAGACATTTAGTGACCCCTTAAACGATTCTTAAAGAATACTTTCAACAAGTCAAACATATTAAAGATAAACATGAATAATTCGTCATAGTAAGTCGCATTTACAAGCTTAAACTTTTAAACACATAGTTAAGATTTGCATCAAGACATTGTATTTTCATATATACAGTAGCTACAACATTAAGAATATTGTAATCTTAATAAAGAAAGATTAATGGCACTACGATTAAAGTTCAAGCCGATTAAATGATTATGAGTAGTTAAGGATCGAATCGGAAAGCCGGAAATACGCCATTTTTTACACAGTATAATTTATGCAAAGATTCAAGTTTGAAGTTTACTGAGTCATAATTTTTCACGCTTGAAAAGCTTATGTAAAAACAAACAGATTTTCTGTGAACAATGGTGTCATAGGGTCTACGGGTACGTTAAGAAAAGTCGTGAATGGAAGAATTTAAAGGTCATGGTCGCTGTTGAGGATATGTGTTGAAACGCTTTAGGTTACTGTTAAAAAGTGACAGTCATACGGTTAAAAAATGGTAAGTAGCTACCTTGCTAAGAGCAAAAGTGGTATCTGCAGCTCAAATTGAGATATAACTCGTTAAAGTTTTGCGCCTCCATGTCCTTGATTCAGATGATACTTTTTCAGAGTTTTTTTAAAACTAATGTCCCGTCTTCAAATGAGCGTATAAAATTTTATTTGGGTAAAAGACGTCACTAACAACCACCTGGTGACGATAGTTCAATTTTGTTAAAAAGTGCAGATACGACTTTTGTGCATAGCACGGCAGAGCATGGATAGGGGACCTCCTAGGCTCTACTTCAAGGGGGCACCAAAACACATTTTAATTAATTTTGTCCGATCATGGAAATGTGGCACCAGCTAATCAACTCAAAAATGAGGTCATTCCTTAAAATAGGTGGTAAAGAAAGGCCGAACGTGTGTCATACTCATTAATTTAGCGACATTTTGGCGCTGTGAATTAATTTTTGTAAAACAGTTTTATAAAAAAGGGAGCAATTTTACTTCTGTTATGTTCAGGTCAGAATCCAAACGGAAAGGGACAGGAAAGGGGTCATGTGGGTCATGATCCTCTAATTAAGTACAGTTGAAACTCGATTGCCCGGAATTCCTCGTTGTACCTCGTTGAATCGAAGGACCTCTTTGAACTACTCTGATTTTCTTACGTAAAACCTTCCGCGCATTTACGCATACGTCAGATCTACTCTGATTTTACAAAAATAGTGGTGATAGGTAAGATAACAATAAGGGGAAGAATAATAAGAAGTATTTTGAGTCGTATCAAACAACGTAGAGCGATGTTAATTTCAAACACATAGTTTAGTTGAATGTGTCAAAAGGATAGCAAAAATACAAGTTTTAAATTAAAAGCTTCGCAAAGTTCCCATTCACAACCCATCACCCCTTTTTTAAGTGGAACGGTTCCTGAGTTCTAGGCGCGCTTCACGGACGGACAGTACGTCTGGCCATCTCTTTTCTTTTCTTTTCTCCCTTCGTCCAATCACCAATTTATTATTAGAACAGTATAAATTATTCTAGTTTTAAAGAGATATTTAGTTAAATAGTAATCAGATTAGTATTGCTTTACCACGTTATTGAATACGGAAGATGGAGATTTACATTTTTTCAACCATGTATTCGAGTTTTTTTCTGCTTAAGAAACACACATACAACTTTTATGTATTGTTTCAGATATTTTATCTTAAGTTTTATTATTGTTAGCAGAATATTGTGCAATTAATATTGTTTGACGCTTCATCAAACTTTTAGTTGAATTGTTTATTTCAAATGCATGCCCGGTATATTAGACATGTAATTTTCTTTTAATTTTTCGGCTACAAATTTGAAATTTTGTTTATTCGAATTTCTTTGTCATAGTAATCTGCCTACCAAATAAAAACATTTTCGATTCACTATTTCGTAATCCCGTTTGAAGGGATTAAATTTAAGGAATAACAATGAAAAGTTAAATGTATTATTATAGCAGAATAACGGTTAAACGTTATTGCATCATGTCGTAGAAAATTTTAATTGAATTTTCTAATTTGGGCAACATTTGTAATTTAAATCTAGTGTTTTGAATAGTAATTGCACAGCTGCAAATTTCACCATTAGTAGTTATTTTATGAATGTGTACTCGTTTCCGTAGAGCAGAGTTAAATTTTCTGTGGTATAATGACATTTTGAAATAACTTCTTTAATCCAAAGTTTCCGATTTACCAAATATGGTACAGCCCCAAATGTTTCGGCCAATTGAGGTTATACTGTATTTGATTAGATTTCATTTTCTGTACACAAAAGTTTTACGGTTATTGTAATTCTACATCAGCCCTAGTCAATGCTAAAGTACGTGAAGTCAACGTAAGTGAGCAAGTAGTTATTACATGCGCTAAATTTAGTGTAAAGCAAGGGTTGTATGGTGGTAGCCACGCGTCTGGTTTGATTTCTTATATTCCACTTGAAAGATAGCTTTTTTTTTTTCCTCCCATCCTGAAATTTTTGTGTAAAGATTTTGAATTTTGTTATGCATCTGGTACATCATAAGCTGATATTTTTTTCACACAATAAGAATGTGATGAATAAAATACTATTTTTTTATTAGTCTCTAAAAGTGTAAATAATTAGAACTGAAAGAGAAGAACGAAAAGCTACGTACAAGAATTCCAACGTGCTGCGGAGATAGATGTTTGAAAGACGCAGTGTGAAAGATTTGTTGATTTCAATAACGTGATCATCGGACAGACAGAAAGGTCTATCTGTAAGGCTAAATTCGTTTTTTGTCTGAAGCAGAAAAATTTAAGACGCATCGTGATGGTAAGAACGGCTCTATTTAAAGAGTCTCTACTTTTCACCATAATCGAAAGATTTTCACTTATCTACAGTTTTTATTTTTAACGGTGGTAGGAATGAAGGAAACTGCGTTTGTTGCTTGCATAAATGGTCTATGATTCATGTTTCCGAAGAAGCTTTAAAAATTATTAAACTTACCCCTCTCGTAAAAGCATCCATAGTGTCGGTGCTCTCTTTAAATATTTTTCCTTCTGCCGTCAGGCTGAATATAAATTCCGGCCATAACCAGGGCTTCATGAACCGAACACCAAACAGGTGAGATGCTCTACAAGGAAAAGCACAATAAAATATAAATATGACCATGAAAATATAACTATTTGCATTAAAAAAAACTTAAATTCTAAAACGATAACTATTTTTGTCAATATTTTCTTCGCTTATTTAACTGTTTTTAGGTATTATTTATATTCACATGCTTTAAACCTTATTTAAAGTAATCTTACTACTATTATACATGCGAAAGTTTGTATGGATGTATGGATGTGTGTATGTTTGTTCCTCTTTCACGCAAAAACTACGGAATGGATTTTAATGAAACTTTTATCATAATGTTGCTTATACATCAGAACAACACATAGGCTATACTTTTAACAAGATTGGAAAAAGTTCGATTGGTCGCGCTTTTTTCATTCCAATTTAAGGTACATTTTTCGCATAAATGCGAAGGCTTGCAACAAACCAATTCCGTATTTTGTGCATCATCTCAACTCCCTGTTAATAGCTAGAATTGCGTGTATCATTTTCACTTTTCGCATTAAATGTTCAAGGCTTTTCTCAAGTCAAATCAACAGCATTTCTTAAATTTGTTTGCGTTGATTGGGCACTTTCTCGGGTACTTACAATTGAGCAGTTACTTAGTATCCAATTGAACAGGAATTTTGCCAAATTTTTTGCGGGAAGATTTTAATAACTGAGCTTCTCAGCGTTTTTTTCAACTGACACCAGTTTTTGTGCCAACGACTATGTAATAAGATTTCACTTCTTACACGACGTAACCAAAATAAAACAATTATTGTCGACTGCGGAAAAATCTTAACTATCAATATAATACTCCCACATTTGAAAAGTTCAGTTTTTTTTTCTTTTGTGCGCCGATTCCGGCTGTATCCATTAAAAACCTTTTTAAAATTGTGTCAAAACGTAAAGTAATCCACATACTGAATTAATAAAACCCTTAAACTAGACTAAAATTACCATTGATTTGCGTTTTTGCACAAATAATTGTCAAATGTTCCCATTAATTTCGAAATCATTTAGAATAAAAATTTTTAGTATCATTTTATGGTCAGCAATAGTATCTCAGCATTTAATGACTATTTCTCTGACAAAAAATAGTGACATAATAATACTTAATGTATTTTCATAAAGTAAGGAGGGGAGCAAAATTATCCTAGGTATAACAAAACAGTTAGCGCAAATTTGGCGACATTTTAAAAATCGTCAAAGTGGTGTGTTTTGAGTTCTTTCAGTTCAGGGAAAAAAAAACCAAAGGTGAGCATAAATTGTTTCTCAATATTATAACTGACCCAGGCAACGCCGCGTTTTTTTGTTATTACATTCATAAAGTTCTGAAAAAGAAATTTCGCAAGGATTATTTTGTAAAGAGACATCAGACAGTGTTTTAGTGAAGGCAAAAAAGGTTGAGAAGGTTGCTCTAAATTATTCTAATTGAGAAATACTAGTGTATAAAACACAAATACTATATGAAATGAGTATAAAGCATTTATTACGATTATCTATCAGTGCTGCTATAGAAGTATTTTGAGAAGAAAGATATTTGAAAAGTTTTGAGCTACTTATGGCATGAATGTAAAAAAGTTATTGTAATAGAATAAAAATAGTACAATTTCTAGTGGTAAAATACGCTCTTAGGGATATTATTTAGGACTTTTTACTGCTCAAGATTTCAACTTCTCAAATGTTTTTCGCTGAGTTACTGAAGTTTTTTATATTTAATTCAGAAACTAAATCAGGTTTTTTGTATTTAATTCAAAAACTAAAACATTTATTTCCCTGCGTCAGCCGCAATGCCGGCTAATGCGGGCTGTTCATGCATTCGATAAGTGCAGATTATTAAGTGAAGATTACCAGCATAACTTTAATTCATGCTTCATTTCAAAAAATACTTATAGTGCAGTAGAAATATGCTGAAAAATACCTTGGGGTCGAACAAATTGCAACAGAAACAATCCCTAGTGGAAATGGTAGGTAACAGGCTCCCTAATGAACATATTAAAAGTATACATCCGTACTAGTGGGACAGTTTTTTTTTTTTTTTTTGGCTGCCATCTTGAAAAATCATGAAAAAAATTCAAAAAAATTATGTGGCTATCAAATGAAAGGAAATTTCAAGCTGAAGAGAGGTAAAACATGGGATATTTGAAGTGAAGTGAATATACTAGAACTATGCACCCGTACTGTCGCGCAAAATGTGATTTTTTTCGGCCGCCATCTTGAAAATCCGAAAAAAAATTCAAAGATTCAAAAATGTGTGGTATCAAATGAACGGACATTTCATGCTAAAAAGGAATGTAACATCTGTTATTTCAAATGAAGTGAGCAGTATAAGGGTATACACCGTACTGTAGCGAGAAATGCTTTTTTTAGTCGCCATCTTGGAAAAAGTGTGGATTTTGTTTAAAAACATAAAACATCTTATGTGGTATAGGATGAAAGGTAATTTCATACTGAAAAAACAGATGATTTTGGTTTGGACTAATAAAAAAAATAACGAAATAGAGCCTAAAACACTGAATTCTTTTGTTGTGTCAAAAACATCATTTATTGATCTAAGAGGTTTAAAAATCCGTGAATAACTTTGCCTCCAAGTTCATCTTTATTAAAGTTAAATAAATACATTTTCCTTAAAAGTTAAATTGGATGATTTAAAAAGTCTGTAATTTGAAAACAATCATGTAATTAAAGAAGTTTTTATAAAATAAAATGTTTATATCCATTAAAATGAAATATCATCTTCATCATCATCCAAATCCAAAATATCCCTTGTGTTTGTGCGGTTCTTTAAACAACAGCTTTTACAAACTAACGAGAATGGAAGTCTATATTGACAACATATACATTTTGTAGTATATGGTTCTAATTATGTTTAAGAGTTTATCTGGTGCTAAGATCGAGTCTGTGGATATCGGCAAAAATTCTCCATCTACCAACTGCCATCCCCAAAGTGTGGGATCAAGAGTTTGGGATTCAAGGTTTTCCTGATAAAGAACTGCAAATGTATTGGATATAGATGATATTTCACCGCATTTGGTGTTGGAGGCAACGAACAATGTCGAATTCATTGTTAGCTGAAACCATTTTCCTAAGTTATTGAATGTAGGGAAATGCATTTAAGTGGTCTGTGTCGATGTTACCTCCGTATAGTGAGACAGTTATTTTACAACAAATTTTGACCAAATATTCCTTCGTAACATCTTTCAATGATCTGAAAAGGCAATCCTAATCGCATAGAGTATCATATTTTATAACATTTTTGAAAAAAAGAGTTTACTTTTGCCATATAACGCACTGGTGGTGTCACACCTTGTCCATGCGTGAACAAAAGATAAAGTTTTGCTAGTTTTCGTTCCGATTGATATTTGAATCGCTTGAATGTTACGAACTTTATTGGATAGTGTGGCCAAACTTCATTAAAGTATTCTTAGATGAATGATACATTAAAAGAGTTAAAATATCTGTATCATCCGCAAATACTATCACATGTTTCTAGGCTAGTTTTACAGCTTCTTTAGGGATCATCGTGTCTGCGTCATCTTCCGCTAGAATCGACATCGGCTTTCAAAACAACTCGCCAGTATGTTGACAAAGCGTTGTTTGTTTACAGAATAGGAATTAAATTTGTCTTTTTTTCCCAACTATAGGTGAGTTTTCATCAAATACTACTTTAACACGCTGACTGCCACAGTAATTTTCAGATTTCTGGCCAAAAATGAAATTTTGATTTTATTACATTATATTATTAAAAAGTCTAAATCTAGAGCATAGTTATAAAATAAAAGAGTAATAAGTAAAGTAAAATAAAAAAAAATAAAAAAATAAAAAAATAAATTTAAAAGTAAAATAAAAGAGTAAAAATATAATATAAATTGTCTTTTCATGCAAGCCAACATTGATTTTTTGTTCTTTCCCAAGAAGCCATCTATCGATATTAGCACGAATATATTACGAGTTTAATCGTAGCAACACAAGAATGGCAAGTGAATACAGTACGAGATAACTCGTAGTTGGCGTCCTTGAAAAGATCGCTACCCACGAGTTATCTCGTAGTCGGCAGTCAACGTGTTAACTGTTGATTTCTTCATGCGTAATAGGTACGCCAGATCTTTAAAGGATTGGGTTTCTTATACCCATCTAATACTATGGTCACTTTACCATATCTTTTATTAACATATGCTCTTCGTGTTGACTTATAACATCTTTAAATGTTGCAGAAGCAGACCATAGTAATGGATGAACTAATGCACCTCCATTAAGACCGTAGGAATTACTATAATACAAATGTGTCGTATTGACATTCAAGGTATCTAATGACTTTACCAATAAAGATTTATCGGTTTTTCTCATTTTCTGAGTACTACGGTCAAATAGTGCAGTTGGTGGAATAGATAATTCGAAACTGAAAAATTCATTTGGTTCTTGAGCGCTATTGTCTAAAGAGTTACAGGAAAGCATCTTCTGTGTTAAGAGACGTGGATCAACGTAGTGGTGTCTCACCAGCAATAATAATTCATTTTGTTAGTACTTTTATTGTTACTGCTTGATGTAATCTCAGTAACGTTTGATCTTTAAAACACTTGCTAGTGAGTTTATCTTGGATGTTTCTTCCAATGACATCAGCATTTTCTGTAGTAACTTTGCTTTTGCTTTTCGTTGTGGTCTACGAAGAATCGCATTATCTTTTTTATTTCTTTCAAATCTCTTGCCAACTTTACTTACATGTGTCAAATCGGTATGCTGTTTACCACCAATGCGTAAAGCATTGGTCAGAAAGTTTACTGAACATGTTATTTCACTGCAACTAGAGTGGCTCAAAATCCAAGTTGTACGCTTAACTGCTTTACCATTTTACACCTATTTCACCTTTAACTTCTCTTGAAACTTGCCATAAATATCCTTTTTCAATGTGAAGTTTTCTTTCATTTAATACCGCAAATGATGTGTTTTATTTTTTTTTTTTTTAATTGCTACGCTTTTCCAAGATGGCGACAAAAGAAAAAAAAAAAACGCATTTTGCGCTACTGTACGGGTGTACATTTTTAGTACCTTCACAATTTATATGTCAGATATTATGTTCCTTTTTAGCGTGAAATTTTCTTTCATTTGATACCACACATTATTTTTTTGAATTTTTGAATTTTTTTCGGATTTTTCAAGATGGCGGCCGAAAAAACCATTTTGCACGATAGTACGGGTTTACATTTCTAGTATCTTCACTTCACTTCAAATATCCCGTGTTTTATCCCGTTTCAGCTTGAAATTTCCGTTCATTTGATACCACACATAATTTTTTTGAATTTTTGAAATTTTTTCATGATTTTTCAAGATGGCAGCCAAAAAAAAAAAACATATTTGTCCCACTAGTACTGATGTACACTTTAAGTATGTTCATAAGGAGCCCGTTACCTACCTTTTCCAACAGGAATTGTTTCTGTTTCAATTTGTTCGACCCCTAACGCTATTTCTACTGGACTATTAAGAAAAGTTGATTGAAAAAAAATTTGTTTTACTTAGTCAAGAATACATATATTCTAAATTAAACAAGAAGCGAGACAAAATCAGTACGTGTTTATTAAAAATGTTATTTTTTTATTACACAGAAACAACCATTACTGTAATTCATTTATAATATTTCGTAAAAAAATTAAATTTCCGTTAAGGGGTTGTTTTTTTTTTTTTTTTTTAATTCATTGAATAGCTCTTTTTAATTCTTTATGTAGTCGTAAATATTCTCTTCATTTTAATTTAATTTTTCATAAAATTATTCGAAATTACACTTTTTCAACCGGGTTAATATGTATAAAAATATTTGTCCACTAACATTAATTAACACTAACATCTAGAGATCTCCCATTATTTTTCAAGCAAAACATATGTTTAATAAACTAAATGTACCTTTCAAACCTGTTTTTTATCTTCATATCGTAGAATAAATAGCAAATGTTAGGAAAAAACTGAACTTCGAATTTTGTGGCATGCTGGCTGGTGCCGGATAATACGGTATAATAATCTACTTATATTAAAAACCGAGTGTCTATCTTTCTTTCTTTCTATCTTTCTATCTTTCTATCTTTCTTTCTAACTATCTATCTATGTCACGCTTCTTTCTCCTGAACGCCAATGAACTGAAAGTCGAACCAGGTACCGATAGATAGGTAATTTTTCAGGCTTCATTAGTTTCAATCTATATAATTATACGATTTTAATTAGCGAAGATATCAATTAATAAGTAGTCAAATTTAAAGCGATTAAGCCTAATAAATGATTAAATATGAAATCCATTCTTGCAAACCGTCGTTGCTATGAAACAATAATAACAATGATAATGAGAATTCTGAATGATGGCTTAACTAAATCAAACACGAAATTCATAAGCGGGCCACTTACGTAATATTTTTATCGCTAGCTACTTGTAATATTTTGAAACATTCATTTGTTGAAAAGCTATCTACTTAATTAAAAACTGAGTATCTATGTCTGCTTTTTTTCTTTTAAGCGAGCTGAACTTACTGAAACTTTCCTCACCATCTTGAAAGCGCGAAGCATCTCAATAATTCGAATGATTTTTTTTATATAGGAAAAAAGTAAAGGCGTGAAGCGCCTGTTAGCGAGCCGCCTTGGCGGGGAGTAGTTTCTTGAAATTTTCTTCACTACTTTCAAGGCACGAAGTGCCCGTGCAACGCCGGGCCACGTGCGTGGTATGTCTTGAAATCGAATGAACATTAAATTATATCAAATAATATAACTTCAGAATGAGGTAAAAGTTAGAGAAGGGGGACGTTATGCATCAACATGCCGCAGGAAGCTAAACTAGCTGCCCTGGCAGCTAGTCTACTTATATTAAAAACTGAGTATCTTCTATCTTCTTCTATGTCACGCTTCTTTCTCCTGAACGCCAATGAACTGAAAGTCGAACCAGGTACCGATAGATAGGTAATTTTTCAGGCTTCATTAGTTTCAATCTATATAATTATACGATTTTAATTAGCGAAGATATCAATTAATAAGTAGTCAAGTTTAAAGCGATTAAGCCTAATAAATGATTAAATATGAAATCCATTCTTGCAAACCGTCGTTGCTATGAAACAGTGATAACAATGATAATGAGAATTTTGAATGAAGGCTTAACTAAATCAAACACGAAACTCATAAGCGGGCCACTTACGTAGAATTTTTATCCCTAGCTACTTGTAATATTTTGAAACATTCATTTGTTGAAAAGCCATCTACTTATATTAAAAACTGAGTGTCTATGTCTGCTTTTTTTCTTTGAGCGAGCTGAACTTACTGAAACTCTTTTCACCATCTTGAAAGCGCGAAGCATCTCAATAATTCGATGATTTTTTATATAAGAAAAAAGTAAAGGCGTGAAGCGTCTATTAGCGAGCCGCCTTGGCGGGGAGTATTTTCTTGAAATTTTTCTCACTACTTTCAAGGCACGAAGTGCCCGTGCAACGCCGGGCCACGTGCGTGGTATGTCTTGAAATCGAATGAACATTAAATTATATCAAATAATATAACTTCAGAATGAGGTAAAAGTTAGGGAGGGGAAGCGTTATGCATCAACATGCCGCAGGAAGCTAATCTAGCTGCCCTGGCAGCTAGTATGCATTAAAAGTTATTGTGGCGGTAATTTTAATGATTTTCTCACTAGCATTACAGCATGACACACACACATAAATAAAAAGAGATTACACGCATAAAATCTTGATAGTAGCTACAAGTTATTGGGTTGGAACAAATCGCCATTTTTTGCAACATCATTCGGAAAGAAAGGCATGTGCCAACTTTCTACAATGACTGACTCATTTTTTCTAGTTTTTATGTCTGACATGACCTAACTGCACAAATCTACACAGTAACTGCTTCATGGGAAGAGTCATCAGTCAATTTTTGACATTAATAGTAGAAATTATTGCTAAGAAAGTCAATATCAGTTTTGAGGGTATTTCTTTTTTCTTTTTAACTAATATTTTAATCGCTCACCTGAGCTGAATAGCACTGAATAAAAATAATGAAATATCATTTTTTTGTTTCAATATTTTAGAAAGGAAATAGAAAACATCACAATTTACTTGTGTAAGCCAAACCATTTTACTGTATTGAGTTTTTGTATCAACAGAACTTTTACATTGTAAAAAAAGAAATTATATCGAAATTTAATATATTATTTCTCTGGCCTGTTTTTCTATTACCAGGCGAGAACTTCTTAATTTCTTTTTTCAAATTAAATATTTTCCCCCTTGTTTTGAAGCTATCGCGCCAGCTAATGACAAAAATCTGATCCACGTCCAAGAATTTCCTCCTTTGTTAAAAAAAATAATAAATAAATAAAACTATGTTAAAAAATTCCATATTTTCCATTACTTTAATGAATAGCAATGAGTCCGAAAATTAAGAAGCATTGGCGCGATTCAATAGAGCTTCGTGCTTATTTTAGGAAAGGTGTGAGTTCGAGTCCGGAACGAAAAATGTCATTTCAATGGCTTTTTTTTCCTTCAGCTGAATTATAATCCACCTTTCCACTATCATATGCATTATTTATCAAAGGTGATTTTTTTTTCTATGAAGGGGGGGGGGGGGTAAGCCATAACTTTAGTAATACTTCAAATTTCAGAAGTATCATTTAAAAGATGTTTTAAACCGCTACCAGCACAAATAAACAACTCATATTTCTGTTATTATGCACATACACGCGCTGGAATATTCTACGCGTTCTACTATAATCCTAGTCTACCGATTATGTGCCAAATGTAACCGGGAAACAAATTGCTCACTGAAATCTCAGATTTGACATCGCTGAAGACAGAGGAATGGAGAAACCTCTATTAACACATTCCGAATCCTTGCAAATGAGAAGACATTGAGAATTGCTGTATAGACACATTGTATACTGAGCGGCGTTAGACTGTATTCCTCATATGTGTGAGGAGTGGAAAATTTGTAGTTGAAACTTCTTCGTGAAAAAAAACAAAACGCTATTTTTACTATTCGTTTAATGATGCAATATTTTTTTACTTTTAGTGGGGGAGCTAACTGAAGGAAAACTGCAAATCATGATAAGAAGGTGGCACTTGGTAGGAATGTTGTTTATGGCTATACAATGAAATTAAGACCCAGAGGCACTTTCAAAAACCGTTTTAATCCGTAGGTCTTAATTTCATTGTATAACCTTTAGCAACATTCCTACCAAGTGGCACATTCTTATCACGATTTGCAGTTTTCCGCTGATTTTTGACAGTTAGCTCCCGGACTATTTGTTTCCTAAGAATAAATAAGTTTATTTGTTGTCTAATTTTGCACCATTTCTATGTTTTTCCATAGTTCTTTCAATACGAGCAGAAATACTGCGAAAGGGGTAGACTCATGTGTACTTGTACCGTTACACGCTTGGATATTTCTGTATTAACTAGCTGATCCGACGGAAGCATTTGCAATCGATCGTAGGAATTTGAAAAATCCGGTTTTTAAGTATATTTTTATAAAATAAATAAATAAAAAAAAATGTGAATTTTTTCTTAATACAATACACTCCCGATTATCCATGGAATTGGGTGGCACGGGTATCGTGGATAACGGAAATCGCGGATAACCCGGAAATGAGCATAAAATGCGGGGTAAAGAACATAAAAATGCTTTTTGCTTAAAAATAATTGCATTGCACTTAAAATGTGTTATGCACAGTGACGGTAGGTACAGCATAAAAAATATTTGTATTTAAGGTTCTCCAGTATATAAAATCGATAAAGAAGTGGTACTTCGATAGGTAGAACGAACCGTACTACGAAAGTGGTACTACAATAGCGCCCAGGTAAAATAATTTATTGGATGAAGTACACCGCACTCGTGGGTAAGAAATGTTAAGAAAAAACAAAATTTAAATTCGTGATTTTTCGAAAAAATCAGTTAATTGTGTTTGTTTCTTGCTACGAAAACACATCGTCCTTTTTCTTGATTACACTGTTCGTAGGATTAGTATTTTCTCTGCAAGAATGAAGTTAAATAAGAATTTTTTTCCCCAAGATCCCCTCGCGGATAATTCGCTGTCGAATAATCGAGAGTTTACTGTACTTTGCCGAAACTGGGGGAACAAATCTTTAAAATGATGTTTTTCTTATGAAGTTAGATAAAGTATTTATAAAGTTATGGCATACCCCCACCCCTCAAAAAAAAAAAAAACTTTGAAAAATATTATTTATTATAATTAAGACTTATCATTTTTTATTAAAAGTTTTCTTTCCTAGTTTAAATGCAACAACTGTGATTTAGAGCGCTGTAATGAGTTCAGATGTTGGAAAAATGGAAATTTCGATCAGACTTTAGGTCAATCTAAAACGACATTTTACTGGCAAAGGGGGAATCGAACCCACGAGTTTCGCGCTATATACATGCTGCTTTGACAAACTCAGGAAATGGACCTATATCCGGGAATGCTATACATTAACGTAATGCACAATAACATAACATATATTGAAATCGATGCCTTTATTTTGTTGAGATGTTTTTAATAAGTCTAAAATCGCTGTATAAAAAATTATACTGCGATTTACCGAAATGAAAAAAAAAGGTATATTTTCTTATTTTAACAACAACAGAGCTGTAGTTAAAACCAATCAATAAAGTTAAATTTCATTTTTATAGAAACTTAGATCTTTATTCTGCTGAAGAATTTTCAGCCGCGTGGGGATTCGAACTTACGACCTTCAGGTTATTAGCTAGACTCTCTAACCAATTAAGACCGGTTTTCATGCATGAAATGCTGTATATCAAAGCAATGCATAGTAAAAAAAACTGAATAAATCAGTTAATTTCGACGAAACATAATAAAATGTGAATTATTTCTTTAAGTCTTGCTGAAAGCAGCAGAAAATACTTTCAAAATGCCTGAAATTTTAAATTTGATGAATTATTGAAGAAGTTATGGCGTTGTCACAAAAAAAAACTTGGAGAAATAGTACATATAATAATTGACTGGAAAATGAGAGTAGTAACAGATGTACGTAATGCATAAGTTACGTGCTGTTAATACATTATGTAGTATGGTGTGGAAAAAAAAATGAGTCGTTTTGTAAAGACAGTTACATCTGATATTTTTGGCAAACATTGAGAGAACAGTACGATTGATCAAGTAAAACATTTACTCAGATAGCAAAACACTAACCGAAATTAAAATCTAAAAAAAAAAAAAAAAATATTAAAATCAATTTTAAATTATTAAATAATTTGCAGAAATATAATGTTATTCAGGGGAATAATTGGGTAAGAGAATGGACGATACGGCCCCATCTAATATAAGCATCCTATATTCTCTAAATAGTTAGAGATGATAGTTTTAGAGTTTCGTTTTTAATAAAAAATTTAGTACCGATTTTCGATTATTTTTGATCAATAAAATTTGTTGGATTATTTAGTTATTATTCACACTGAGCCTGCGGTTTTTCTGACCTGGAGAACTTAGCATTTTCTGTTTGTGTGACTAAAAACGCAAACTAAGTATCTTTAAGGGCCTTTAAAATTTTAAAAGTAAAATGTCCTTTACGCACCGTATGAAGTCTGCACTGGGCATTAGAAAGAAATTATAAATTCTCTTAACATTGGGACTTAAATATTTTATCTGTTATAATATGCTTATTAGCAAATAGGATACATATAAAATACGCTAATAAATGGGACACATTAAACACTTACGCACTAAGAGCCTTTATATAAGGCGTATCTTTCTTTTGTGCTCCAACATATTTTCCCATGGCCGTTTCTGCAACAAAGAAAATAAACTGAAACACATTTTGAAATAAATCTCATAATAATAAATTTAAAAAGAAAGGAAACAGGCAAATAAAAATAAATTAAAAAGAAAAAAAAAGACCCGTTGTTTTGTCCCAAATTTATTAACATTGCAATCTTAAATTTAAATTTTCATATTTGACATAAGTATTCCCAAAAGCCTAATTGGTTCACCCAACAAAGTCCATACATCGCAAATGTCTTCACCTTTCTCTTTCTTTGAAGGAAATCTGAGCATTAGTTGTCCGTCCAGTGCGAAAGGACAAACTTTTCATTTTATGCGACCTTTACACGGAGCCTGCAATTACTTCACCTGGAACTCTATTTGTATGTCAATCAACAGTCAGAAAAACATGCTCATGACAAGTCATTGGGTTCAAAGTGAATAGTCGTAAATGAAGTTGACGATAATCTGCTTCGTAGAACGAAACTTGAAGACAGTAATTTTCATGTCAAACATTAACCACCTCCAGCAAAAAAAGTTTTTGACAACGTGATGTCTGTTTATGTGTATTATTTTCTTTAGCATTGAATGAATTTTCTTCAAGAACGGAATTATGATTGGAATCTAAAAGATTCTAGTTAAAAATATTTAGCAATACAATTGCGAAACATTTAACTTTCAGAATCTGGATTAAAATAATTTTTAGTACTGTTTTACTATTAACAGTTTTAATTGCAAAATCTACATTTTCAGTACAACATACAATGTGTCAACTGTTTTTACAAATTTAATAATTAAAGAAACTAATTCTTGAAAAATAAAATTCTCATTAGAAACAGCTAAAAACTACACAAGATATCCATCCTAGTTCGCACCAAATTAAGAACTAAAAGCTTCAACTATTTCTTTCAAGAACAAAAATATTTTCAAATCCCTTTGGACACATCTCTCCGGCATTTTGCTGCTAGATACACCCAGTATTAGTCTTTAAATTTTTAAGTGTTTGGTTGGAGGGAATATAAGCCTCTCCGAAGACAGTAGAAGTAACAAATATAAGAATTACGGTTTTCAAAAAGCAAACAATGTTTTAAAGATAAATTAGTCAGTGTCCCCTTCATAAATTTTCATTTTGAAGATGTGTACATTTATTCCAAAGTTGAGGAAATTCTAAATATTTTAGATAAATAGTGTCATTTCCTCGTTGAGCCAAGTATTAGTACATTTGCTTCGCAATTAAAGGACTTATTTCAAAACTCATAGACCACAGTCTTGAGTCGTCCACAGAAAAAACTTAACTACCGTTTATATAAAGTACTTCCTTTCTTCGTGAAATTCCTTAACATTTTGCCCTAGGTAAAACAATAAAAGTAAATAACCTACTCTAAGTTAGAAATATAAGAGATTACGGTACTCTACGAAAACAAGACAAAAATTCAATGATGGTATTTTTTTTTAATTTAAAGGCACAAATACGCAACAAACGAAAATCTTTTACAAATGTATATGATTTTTAATAAACAAAGAAACACACGGTCGCCATTTTTGGCAACTGGTGCTTCATTTTCTGGTAGCCATTTTCAAAGAAGTGGTCGGCCACTAGCGACTGCTAATCTAGAGCTTTTGTCTAATATCATTCTTCCAAAAAAGTGGCCAATAAAATAACATAGACTTTAACTTTCTTTAAAAGAAATTATTTCTAGTTTTATAAGCTGCGGTAACTCTGAATTTATTTAGATAAATTTGCTGCAGACCGCGATTTATACTTCGTAAAAAAATTCATCTTATTAAAACTAGTTGTCTGCATTCGAAGGTGATGATTTGAGAAAACATAAACCTCCTACCACACAGGATATCCAGTGAGCATAGTGTTATGTAAGGGACCAGATCAAACGATTTGTTTCCCACTTGTTCCGTCAACTTTTCTGCCAGGAATCGAGCGTGGCTGTCGATGACGGGCAGGAAATCATCCAAGATTCTGAAGTGGAAAGCTGGGGTTAAAAGCTTCCTCCTCTTGCGCCATTTTGCACCAGAACTGGAATATATAAGAAAAGAAAATCAATAAAATAAGAAACAAATGGAGTTTACATTGTTTGAAAAACCTTTCTTAAGTCTTTAAATTACTATGCTGACGTATATATATTTTTTTGCTTATGAATTACTAGCTGATGTTCCCGGCGTCGCACGGGTTTAAATGCAACCTGCCAAATCCAGGAAAATAAATTCATGACTTTGAACTAAGCCCAGTCATAATTCGCAAAGGTATATTTTGTGACCATGCGGTAGATTAACTGGGTGTGAAGGAAAACATGAAATCATATTTAAAGGCGTTATTTATTTTACCCGTGTGATTTTCCGAAAAATCCCTTTCTATTATCTAACTGTTGCCTTAATTAATTCTGTTTTTCGACCCGGTATCGATTATTGGCATAGATGAATATAAAAATCCTAAGAAAATAATAAATTTCATACCTACTTCAGAGAAGCCTTGGTTCAAAATTTTTATTATAATTAATTTCAATATTGTTGTTGCAAAGCAACAACAATATTGAAATTTTTGCAACAATGGGTTGAAAATTTATTCATTTAGAGGGATAAATTACGTGAAATTTGCTGTTTTCCATAAAGACTTTATTAAACTAAGTTTTTTAGAAATAAATTACAGCCTATCCTGATTCCTGTTCCATTTTTTATCTTTAGTGAAAAATGGTTAAAATCGATCCAGTAGTTTTGAAGATTACCCCAGACATACATACAGAAGTAGAAATTTATGTACATAGATATGTGCAGTGATTGTATAAAATTCTTTAAAGTGATTCATGTCACCAAATGAATGAATGATTAATTAATGATTTCGACTCCGTGTTAGATAAGTTTTGAATTCAGAAAACTTAATCTGTTTTAACTCAGAAAGTAAAATAAAATGATCCTGCTACAGAAAATTCTTTTTTTTTTGCCTGTACGAAATTTGACTATGACAATACTGTGACCTCTACCTAAGGCAACATTATAGATACATAAGAAACATCACCTTTTGTAACAAAAATGCAAACAATAATTAAATCAAACGCATCGTCGCATGTACCCATGTACGCGTGTCACTAGATTTGGCTTATTTTAGGCTTTAAATTTGGCGTCTTATCACCAATTTGTCGCCAAATGCTCACTATAATATAACGTTACTTCCGTCTCATTTCATTTGTACCTTTAATTTCGTTTTAGGTTGAAGTTTTCCCTCCATTGTGGCAAAAAAGTTTACTTTTAAAAGTTATAAATTTTAAAAAACTAAGCGTTTGTGCAATAATATTTATAAAAACATTAAGTTAATAAGTAAGTGTAATATTTGAAATACAAGTTAAAATATTCAAGCATCAATAAATTGAAAACCAAACCACAAACCAAATACACCATAAATGAAATAAAATAAATCTGTCCTCCCAGAATTAGCTTGAATTAAGATTAATAATTTTTTCCAAAGAAACAATAACGTTGTATATTATCACCAGGAGGAGCAAAACGAAGCAAGCGCCTTGAAGTATGCAGGCACAGCTATTGAACTAATGATTTAAAGTCTTCAAAAAGCGTCTGTGTGCTTGAACGCGCAAAACTCCAGAACTACCCGTCCGAATTCACTAAAAATTTCAGTGTGTTTTAGCTCCGGAAAGGTTTAGATATCAGTTCGAAAATTTCCGAAATGTATTTCTATTTTTATTCCAATTTAAGACGTAATTTTCGCATAAATTTCCTCATAATTCCATATTATGGGGAGGAAAAATTACTTGATCATGTTGATATATAACTTTTGAAAAGATAGATTATCTGCGTTCGATGCAATTTGTTTTAATTTTTTAACTTAGTTACGACGGAAGTTATTTGCGTTCTTAATTCGGTTTTTCAAGGTTTCGTCCGATTTCAGTAACTATTTTTTTTTTATTAAAACCATCAAAAAGAGTGAATAAATTATTCTCCAGATTTTTTTGACACCAATGAATAAGATACTCCAGATATAACTTGATCTGCGATTGAAGATCTAAGTTTCTACCTCAACCAGAAAAAAAGTCGTAGTTTGAAAATCTTTCCTTTAGTTCCATAACCAAGTTATTGACGTTGTTTATTTGGCCATGGTTTCGTCTTTTAGCTTCTTAATTTGCTTCTTCTCTCTTATTTTAATTTCTTAAAAGTATTTTATTTTATAGAGACTCATAGCCTTTCTGTGTTGATAATAACAAGGTAAATAATGGCTTTTACTTCAGGAGAGTCTCATGGCTGACGTTTTAGACAGTGATTTTTTTTTTTAAATAAGTAATTACAAGAAATTATTCTGCTCAAAATTGAAATTTTTCCAATGCAAGTCATCGTTAGTAATAAAAAAACACACATATGTTTACATTATTTTATGCTTCTTGAGGAAACTGCAATCTTGAAACCAAGTTTTTAAACTTTTCTGTACAAAATGAAATTTTTGCGTACTATGCATTAATTCAATGTTTTAAGTGATGAATTCTTTTAAGATAGAGATGTAACAATAAAAACTGATAAATTGAATAATTTTGCATGAATTGGATTAAATTGTTTCATGTTTGTACGTTGTGATGGAATGACAAGAATTTTTAACATCAATTTATTGCTACCAAAGTGACTATATTTGGATGAAATAATAATAAAAAAAAAGGATTGAAACTTGGATAATTTAACATTACTGAATAAAACAAAGGAGTGGAATAGTTTATAATAGCATTTGCAAAACAAATAGTGAACAAACATGTATATATCTTAAAAATTGTCATTTTCGCAAGATTGTTTTTCACCTCTCAGTCAAATGCGTTTTTGTAGAGAAAAGTACTACGTTAAGGAGGCATAAATAAGCAGGGATACTGCAGACACGTGTTTCGACGTTACAAGGAACACCTTTTTCAATGCAAAAAATGTTTGAGCTTATGGATGCACAGACATCCGACAAGCTTTTGGGATGTCTGTGCATCCATAAGATCAAAATTTTTTGGATTGAAAAAGGCGTTCCTTGTAACGCCGAAACACGTGTCTGCAGTATCCCTGCTTATTTGTGCCTCCTTAACGTTGTATTTTTCTCTACATCAATAGCACAAAGGTATTTGTAAATTTAAATGCGTTTTTGTTTGTTTGTTTGTTTTCCTACTATTACAAAGGTTAAATAAAAGCCGGTCGGAATACTTGTGCGGTTTCTAGATGATCGATATTTAACTGGGGTGCATATTTTATGAAAAATATTTTTATATAAAGAGAGAGGGGGGGGGTTAAACTTGTTGTAACTTTAACACACATATTTCTCCTCTTTTCTTTATATATTCTCATCTTCAGCGGAAGCACGAATTTTCATTTTGTTCCAATTGTACTCAGCGTTTCAATTAAATACTTTATTCTTTTGTAGGGGGATTTTCACTCGAAACTGATTGAGCAATCAAGACTGCCTATTTTCGTCACTTTGCCCAATGCCTTGCGTGACATATGTCAAAATCTAGTGTCTGTGGGTTTGGTAGATAGCAAGCCACGGAGATGATCCTTTACTGAGTAATCACTGAAATTTACTAGCTGGGATTAAACATTATGGTTCTCATTTTTGCATGTCAAAATATATGTATTTATATTTAATTAATTACTAATATTTTTAGATGATAAAACTTAACATTCACGATGTTTTATAGAATATTATGTTTTTCTAATCACTGCTTTTTTCTATTAAAAATTTCTTTCGGATTGGTTAGGTACAAGATAGAAAATTTATTTGACTTTAAAAGCTTAGCTACAATAATTTTGAATGATTTTAAAGCTTATTTAAATTAGATGCTGCTGTATATTTGAAGAGGGAGGTTTTGTTAGGTGTCGTCATTGTATCAGACTTTTTAAAGTAATTTATGGAATTACCTTTAGCAAAGTTAAAGTAAATTTGCACATTTTAATTCACGCAGCATAACCTTTTTTATTTCTTAGGCAAATGCAAATTTACGCTTTCAAATAGTTGTTTTTTTTAACTTTATAGCACAAGCACTGCCTAGGTAGCTACGTTTTCTATCACCAATAAAAAGCATAAAAGAAAGACACAAAAAAAGAAACAGAAAGAAAGAAGAAATTTCGTCGCTTGAATTTTTTATTGCAAATTAAAGTTCAAAAGAGTGTGTTGAAATTGTACCGCTGAAAAAAATTGTAGTTTTAAGGACTACATTTTCTGAAAATCAACGTTTTAGAGTACTTTGTAGTATCGCTTAAAAATTACTTTATATTTTTATTGCTTGTCAACTGCTCAAATCCATTTAAATTAGGAAGGGGGCGCAAGCAGATGATATTAGAGTGGAAAAATATTTCAAATTATCCATGTTTATGCATGTTATTTTTTTCTACCGATTGTAATTTACAATTCACGCAGACAATGAAAAAAAAATCTAGGACCTTATTAACCCTTTAACTGTCAAGTTATTTTGATTTTTAACACTTTTCCAAGCACAAACCCGAGAAACAGTCGGGTTTGACAAAGAGATGAATGCGAAATAAACGTCTCCCGATATATATTCGGGTATACGATGCACTCAAAAAAAAAAAAAAAAAAAAAAAAACGAGTAATACTCGGGCGTGACACTTTCGAAAACCAGCTATGCCCGAAACTTTCTCGGGCATGACAGTTAAAAGGTTAAAAATCAAGCTCCTACAACTTAAAAACGCTTACGACTTTTGTTTTAATTCATTTAAGCTTCTTGACATTCGGCACGAGAGGCAAATTTCCCTTGGGTTTGGCTTTTAAGGGTTCCCAAGTGAATCAAATTCAAAACGATAAAAAATAAACTAGTAGAAAATAATGTTTAATAGTGGAAAATCATTCCAAGAGGAATACCCCGCAGAAATAATTGCGTCAATAGAATTTAGCATTAGCAACTAAAATTAAGCATAATAACCCTTAATGCTTAACTGTAGCTTTAGTTATTACCTTGTAATCAGTCCCTGTTTAAACCATGGTGCTAAGAAATCATATACAAACGTTTTCTCCAACAAAGCATTGCTACTTAACACAACCTAAAAGAAAAACAAAACAGTATCAGTATGTATGACATAACTAACAACTAAGAAATAGAAGTAAATAAGAATTCAAATTATGTATTTTAGTTCACTATAAGAAAATAAAATAAGCTATCAAAAACATGTATAAACTTTAATTTGACAGTTGGCAACTATTTCGTACATTTACTAACGTATTTTTTTCGGTTAAAAAAAAAAAAAAGGTGTTCTCAAGTTACCAAGTAAGAAAAGAACATTCGAAGTAATTCGCTATTTTTTTTTTTAATTTTTTTTTCTTTTCTTTTTTCTTTATTTAATCAATATGTATAACTTGAAATAAAATTATTTTACTTCTCATAGAATTTACTTCCACGCTTTAAATATATAAATATACATGCTCAGCTATAAATTATTTATATTTAATCAAGCCCGTCATTTATGGGGGGGCAGGGGGGTCAACTGCCCCCCCCCCGGCTTTGAGAAATCAATGTGTTTACACATAAGTGGCCGTGGTTTTTAATGTTTTCCGATGAAATTGCATTGTGTTTGAACCCTTTGCCCTTCCTCCCCTGGAAAAACTTGAAATGACGTCCCTGTATTTAATGATCAAATAACTGAAAAACGTGCAGAAAAAAACTTTTTTACTGTTTAAAATTATAATAAAAAGCTATTAAAAATAAAAACAGTTCCCTTTAAAAAAGTAAAAATGTTGAATAATAAACATAATTTGTTAGAATCATTAGATCTAAAGATAGTTTAGCAGAAAAGAAAACATCAGTATACTAGTCGAACTCTTTTTGAAGAAAACGGGTGTATTTAGGATTAATACGATTTTTTTTAAATTCTTGTTTTCAGATTTTTCGTTTCAATCTGAGTATAAGTGAGAACGAATGAGTACCAGCTTAACCTTTTTTGCTGTTATTTATCGCTCAATTGCACTAAATGTATACATGTTTTTGCTCGCATTATAACTTCCATTTCACAATAAAATTTCTAGAATTCTAACATCTAGAATTCTAGCATCTAGGACTTCGTCGAGAATTCGCTCTTTATAACAATGCTTACGAACAGTGAAATCAATAAAACATCCTCATTATTTTTTTAAACGTCATCTCATAGAAAATACTCTGTAGAAACGTTTTACAATTTCCTTATAACAGTCTTTTATCAATTTTTCAGATGTTACATTATACAGCTATATCTTTACAATTATATACAAATTTGTAAAAATCAACCGTCAAGATTTTTTAATTTTGACATATATTGCCAATTTTAGTATGAGTTTATATTAGTGTAAGAACAATTATGAACAAACTCTCCTCAGAAGGTGAGCTCTGGTTGCGTTAATGCCTAGCATAAAGTTGAATATCGTCTAAATTTTCTAAGAACTAACTAGCTGAAAGGTGCACACACAGAGGTGTATTAAAGAAGTGAAAAAATAGTTACGAGATAAGGATCAGAATTGAAATATTTTTAAAAAAAAAATCTGAAGCAGTGTTTTTTTTTAATAAAGGTTATTTTCAATCCAAGATATTATATACATCCTGTATGTTTCAAACTCGTACTCTTTATTACAATCCCTATTTTTCTTTCTTAATTTGTTCGTTGTTCTTTCACATTGTCAGAAATAAAAATTTACTTAATGAGTGTATCCATCTTGAACTATTCGTGAAAGAAGCAAGTGGGTAATGAAAACAACTTGGAAGCATATCCATTTCAAGATTTTAATAAACATCTTTTGCGTCAGATTATAAACAACATTCAAGTGTCAGTTAAAACTGATAACTCATATCTGATTATTTTAAAGCGATTAAGAATGACAAGTATCTAGCTGTCAGTAACTCGTGACAGTGAAAATGAATGACAGTGATTGTGAATGACAGTGAAAAAGCTTCCGACTTTGCATTGTGGACGCTTTCCCCCTTTTCTAACTATCAGATTTCAGAATTCTTTTGCAATGAGTGCATGAAAGAAATTTCTAAATGAGACAGCTTATTTCTTTGACTGAGTTGTGAATCTTGAGTAGGCTTGCGGCGGTTCGTGCTTATTTTCACTGTGTAAGAGCTTACGAAATCCGTGGAAAATGTTCTAGCAATTAAAATTACTTTTGATCATACTTTGTACACTAAAAACTGAATTCGACGTGCTTCAGTATTGTCCATTTCTGACAAATCTGAATTTGACTTACATCAAAATGTACAAAAATAGTTGAATGTATATTTGTAGGTTTGTTCTTTATACAAATCCACAATTTTCGTTGGATTTTCATCAAACTTGGCTCACAGGTTTCTTTATAAACTAGAATTCACATAGGCGGGGTTTTGAAATTTCAAAAAAATCCAAAAAGCTCAAAATTCAAATTTTTTGTCTAAAAATAGCCATTTTGAATAGAGTAATAGAGATAAGAGTTTAAGCAAACAAATTGATGAAATTTAACACATTTAAATATGAGTATTTTCCAACAAAGATTACGATTAACAATGAATAATCAATTTAAGGCTCACCTATTTTATTTTAACATGAAATAAGGTAAAAAACAATTACTGCTACAATTATTTGTATTCAGTACTATTTGAACCACTATTAGGAACTACTATGTTATATTAATCAGCACCCGTGCAACACTGGATAATAAGCTAGTGTACGATATATTTCATTGTTGAGTGAAAGTGACATTAACAATGGGATATACACTCAATGTCATGCTTATGACAGTTTGAATAGCAGAAGCACAGCCATGTTATTGGGGTTAGTTTCATTCATTTTTTTTTAATTTTAGTATTATTAAGCAATTAACGAAATGCTTATTAATCGTATTTGACCTCAGTTGGCTATCTTTGACTTTTGACTGGGTGCCTCACCAATCACCACCTGCCTCTGCAGGTGTGGTACCACTTCTTGGTCCGTAGCCTCCGCTCCTGATGGGCGGTAACAATTACCGCCCTGGATGACATTGTTTCACCTAACATGCCTCAAGCCTCAGCAAAGCACCAAATAATTTAAAGCGTCATAAAGTTCTACATTGATTTTGGTCTTAACCTTCATCGGATTGGAAACCAATCGCAGGTTTGACAGAACAGTTTTCGATTGGCCTCAATTTCTCGTTCTAGCGAAAACATCTGACAAATAACCCGATCCAAGTCTCAATCATTGGTTGGAATAAAAATAAGCATATAAAGAGAATATTTAAAAATATTGAGCGTGTGTGTGTGTGTGTTTTCATTTTAATCGGAAACAAGCACTTTTAACGGGGTGAAATTTACCCCTAAATGGGATTTTTTACCTCTTACTGGGATACACTGACAAGTAACCCTAGCCAAGTGTCATTGCCGATCGGAATAAAACTTTGCGCATTAATAGAACCCTTAAAATGTTGAATAAGTGTTTTTATAGACAGTAAACTCTTTTAACGGTGTTAAATTTACCCCGAAAGGTTAAATTATTGGGATACACTAGGTGGCCAAAAGTATCCGGACACTTTCAAAAATTCACATTTTTACATATAGCTCGAGAAATAAGTGATCAATTGTTCTTTAACTTTAGTCATACAAAATATAGGCTTCACCGAACATTTCCAAGTTGAAATTAAATTACCCTTGCATTTGGGGGACGACAAGAAGGGGGTTGAGAGAAAAACCGCTTTTTGACCATAACTCTTCGAAAATAGCTTGGAATAAGCTATCAATTTCAGTAATTAATTAGCATACTATGTATAATTACTGTACAAATTTTTATGAACGTACCACTCTTACTTCTGAAGATATGAAACATTTTTGAAAAAACGGCAATTTTATTTGAAGGGTTTTTGCTCATAACACGCAGAGTTTTTGATCAAACCTTATCACAACTTCAGGAAAGATGACAAAATACAAGAGAAAGAACATACTAAAACGGTAAATGAAAATATTGAAAAATCGATGAGATATGAACGTTAAAAGGAAATAATTTTTCACGGCGCATGCGCGAACGACAGGAGTTTATAACTACAAAAATATTGTAGCCTGGTATATACTGCATCTTATAAAAAAAGTTTCAGTTGAATATCATGAAAAATGAAAAAGATATCAGCGATCTAGTGAGCTGTATTTCATTCATTCGCAGACAATACATAAATAGTGAGGGTCTGTCCACAAAGAGCTATTTTTAAATTAAAGGTTATTGCGTCGTCGTTCAAAACCAACGTTTCAGAGGGTGTCCGGATACTTTTGGAAACCTACGTATAAGGTCTTTTTGGCCGAGCAGACGAAATATGACGACAATGCCGAAGATAAATTTTCAAACTGTATACAATTTAACATTGAAAAAAAATGATCGATTGTCACCACACTATTTGTGGACAACCCCTCACTATTTATGTATTGTCTGCGAATGAATGAAATACAGCTCACTAGATCGCTGATATCTTTTTCATTTTTCATGATATTCAACTGGAACTTTTTTTATAAGATGCAGTATGAATCAGGCTACAATATTTTTGTAGTTATAAATTTCTGTCGTTCGCGCATGCGCCGTGAAAAATTATTTCCTTTTAACGTTCATATCTCATCGGATTTTTAATATTTTTATTTACCGTTTTAGTATGTTCTTTCTCTTATATTTTGTCATCTTTTCTGAAGCTTTGATAAGGTTTGATAAAAAACTCTGCGTGTTATGAGCAAAAACCCTTCAAATAAAATTGCCGTTTTTTAAAAAATGTTTCATATCTTGGAAAGTGTATATGGTACGTTCATAAAAATTTGTACAGTAATTATACATAGTATGCTAATTAATTACTGAAATTTATAGCTTATTCCAAGCTATTTTCAAAGAGTTAAGGTCAAAAAGCTTTTTTTCTTCCGACACTCCTTTTTGTCGTCCCCCAAATGCATGAGTGATTTTATTCCAATGTGAAAATGTCCGGTGAAGTCTATGTTTTGTATGACTAAAATTAAAGAACAATTGATCACTTATTTCTCGAGCTATATGTAAAAATGTTAATTTTTGAAAGTGTCCGGATACTTTTGGCCACCTATGCTAAGCGGCATCAAAAAAAAAAAAAAAAAAAGATTCTAACACAAAAGGATCTCCTAAATCCAAATAAGACCACATTTTCCCCGAAATACTCTCATGTTTATAAGTGCCCCCGACCCACTTTTTTGTTTCAGTTTTTGGCAATACTGTGATGCTTTTAATTTTCATTCCCTTTACTATTTGTAGTAAAATAACAGGTTTCCGAAAATTCATCCATCTGATTTTCATGCAGGGCAGAACAAAGTTGTATACGTGTTACTCTTTCACGAGCATTTAAAAACACTTTTACGAAAATATTTTATTTTACGAAAGCTATTATATAATACAAATATATGCTTATAAATATTATACAGAATTGTATATTTTTTTTTCAGAAATAGATACGAAATATTTATCATAAATAGAATCAACACATAATTTCAGTTTTTATTTTGTTTCATATTCATACACCACAAACAATTGTTGTAAGCGCCAAAGCAATCATAGCTTCGTGTACATATTAACATAAATAGGTAAACTGGAGAGTAATTTGACAACTGCTGATTTAAATTTGCAGTCAAATGAAAGTTCACCTAAAATCTTATTTTGTTATTTTCTAATTACTTTTCATTACTTATTATTTTTTAAGCATCAAGTTAGTGAATAAGGTGTGTCAAGTTTCTTACCTCGACGGTTTCCGGTTTGAAGAAAAGCACAATGGGCTTAACCCCGAACCAGAACCTCAGCAACCGAGCTCTGTCATATATATAGGCAATACCGCACAATGCTTGGAAAGATACTGAAAGAGAAACACGATATAATTAGTTTAGATCTTCGTATAATCATTGCAATTATTAAAAGGTCATTTGCTATAAATTTGCAAATTAAATTGATTTCAAATTTTCTAAGTCTAAGAAAAAATTTAGCTCACAGATAAGTACACAGAGACGCTAGGTCTTTAGGATACTTTCAGAGATTCGTTTTCAAAGAAGCACAACCGTATAAAAATGATTTATTAATCGTAATAAATGAGATAAATTAAAACTGAAAACAAAAGCATTTCGAAGGAGTACAATGAATATTTATTGCATATTAAAAGTAGGGAAGGATGTATATTGAAAATAGGAATTCACAAAAAGGCATTTCGGCTTCCTATGAGTGGCCAACCCTCCCTTCGAGGAAGGGGAGGGCATAAATTTCTTTACAAAAATCCTTTACACGAATGATTCCACCTATTTAAAGAGGTCTAAAAGTAAATTTTTAGTCATTAAGTTGGACTTTTCTACATATGGTCGTAAGTTTTACACTATTTGTTTTCTTTTATTAGGACCTAATTGTTGAACATATGTCATTTGGCGCAACTTTTATTTTCGAAGTACATTATGCAACGCCAGGCATGCGGCTGCTAGTTATCAATAAAATTGAAAGGAACGTGTTTACCGAGTCCCACAGTTGAAACTACGCTACAATTTTCATATTTACTTTTTCTTTATATAACAGATTGTAAAATAAAGGACTGTCTTTTGTCGTGACTAAAAATATTGAAAATGTGAGGAAATTAGTGTTAAACATTTAATCTTTTTGAGATTTATTTACAGAAACTCAAACAAGTTTTGAATATTCTATTCTCATTATAAGTGGACATGGGAAGTGCAGCAAGCGAATGAAAAACTTACCATTAATTTCTTCACTGGTTTATCCACTGAACTGTTTCCAAATAAAAACTAAATGAATAAATGAATAAAACTTTCCTGAACCTCACACGAAGTTCATCATTTGTGCTGTCATATATTATAAATGAATGATAGTGAAACACTTTTATCCATTTATTCATTTATCACCTTCATCAACTCATTTCTTCTGCCGACTTTCGAATTTCAATGGGAAAGTGGCATAAAATAACGTTCAGTGCGAAACATGTCATCAATCTTCTTTTTCCGCTTGAGAATAGTTCAGTTCTCTTTCTTCAATTATTTTTACCATTCAGATATGAGTGATACCCGAAACGCACTTCACTTTATTTCAGCTTATTTTAACGTAACATCAGCCTCCTGCTAGTTTTGATAATAAATATACTCTATGCGGTAGTTACAGATACTGTCTGATTTTCTTAGGTAAAACATTCCGCGTATTTACGCATGCGTCAGGTATTCTCTGGTCTTACCAAAACAGGGGTGATGGGTAAGATGACAATAAGGGGAAGAATAATAAGAAGCATTTTGAGCCGTATCAAACATACAACTATGCTAATTTCAAATGCATAGTTTATTTGAATGTGTCAAAAGGCTAGCAAAAAAAAAAATGCAAGTTTTAAATTGAAAACTTCGAAAGGTTCCCATTCACAACCCTTCGTCCCTTTTTTAAGTGGAACGATTCACTGAGTGCTTGGAGGGCGGTTTTCACGGACGGACAAAATTAATCATGACAAATATGCTTAAAAATGTATTTATGCATCTGAACGTTTTGTTTGTGCTTGAAAATTGTTCAGTTTCATTTTATTATTACTCAAGCAGTTTGGGGAAAAAACATTAGCAGGACATCAAAGTAAAAAGTAATTTTGCTATTTAGTTTCAATTGCCTTTTTCAAGCATCTGCAAATACAGAATAAAGAAAATTCCCTCTTTACGATTTAAGGGGTTACAGTACCTTTCTAACAAATTTCTTTAATTTAAGTGAAAAAGTTAATTCTTTGAAATATTTGTTTCTGCACTTGTTTAAAAATCAATAATTTATTTTCAAACATCAAAAATTTTGAAAACTTTTTTTGAAAATTTGAAAAATGTAAGAAAATTTCAGTTTTTTTAAAACCCTAAGGCTTTTTTGTTTCTGCACTAATTTCAAAATTTCTTTTTGCGAAATGATCACAAGGAAAACCTCAACAAATCTGTGCATTCATTTTCTTATATTTTGATTAGAAAATATTTTGTGACCTTTTATGTAAAAAAATCTTAGAAAATTTTGTTCTTCGAGGTTTAACAAACTCTAAAAATTTTTGTAATTTATAAAACGCTTATTCAATGCACAGTTTTGTTAAATATATTATCCTGAATGCAAAAAATATTGCTTTAAAGTTATATCTTTAATAGAAAAAATTCCTTAGCATTTCTAGTAACATAGAAACACTAAAAACTGATCACCGAGAAAAAGCACTTTAAAGTTTGGCTTTTCCATTAGAACACATAGCATGTATGCCCTAAAGTCACTCATAACTTTTTAAATAATTTAGCTAGAACAATGCTGTTTTTTTCTGAGTATTTTAAATAACTTTTACTTTTGAAATAAGCAATAAAATTTTTTTTGGTCTTTTGGTCATTTTTGAGGTACTATAACCCCTTAAAAAGAATTTAAATTGAAAAATATTCTTGCATTCTACACTGCATAAAAAGTATACCTGTATACACCGCATAAAAAGTATATAAAAGCGTAGAGAAATAATCAATTATGCTAATTTTGTTCATTCGAAAGATTCGAGCTAGTTTGATGAATATTTGACCCAAAAATCATATTATTCTTGAAATAAAATATCGACACGGGGGTACTAATACTAATCAAATATTGCATTTATTACTATTTCAACGACTTCCGAGTCTAAAGCACTTTCGCATAATTTCTGTAAGGCTAGAGAAGTCTCAAAATTGCATTGTAAGTTGAGTTTCCAGCATTGCATATTGAGAACAAATTGCATCGGCCAAAATTTGAACCATTCCTGATCTCAGCTGAAAAGCAGTTAAGCGTCTGAAAATTGAAGTTATCTCTGTGGCTTAGTTTCACCCGGAAAAGCACGAACTACATAACTAACTTCAAGTTGCTGAAGGGCAATCGGTCCACTTCGACACAAAATTATCATAGAACGCCATCAAGTGCCATTTTGCGAAACGAAATTCTGCCTTTCCTACTCTCCCTTTTCAAAACGAAATCATAAAACACCCTATCGTCTGCGCGATGACCCCCTCATTTCCTCCTTCGTGGCCGTTTTCTCGGATCATTTTCATTAATCTTGATGTATCAAGTACCCGGAAACGATTTTCGGAAGTAGACCCAAACACGGCGAGTGCTCGGGGCGAAAAGCCTTTGGGCAGCGGTCGCCGGGTTGCTTATTATTCTGTGGGTGATTTGCTTTAGGCGCGGCGGTAATGTCATTTTTATGCGGTTATAGATAGTGTTCACTTTCTAAAATAATGTTTGTATCGTCTGCATTTTGCTCAATCTATCTGCACGGTTGTGGCATTTATAGGCACTTGTTTGCACTTTATTCCAGGCGGTAATGTCATTTTTATGCGGTTATAGATAGTGTTCATTTTCTGAAATAATTTTTGTATCGTCCGCATTTTGCTCAATCCATCTGCACGGTTGTGGCATTTTTAGACACTTGTTTACACTTTATTCCAGAAAATTCAAACTTTGTATTGCAAATACGTTGCATTCGAATAAAAAAAAAAAATTCGGGATCATCAGTGGAAGGAAAGTGCCCCCTTCCCATCCCCCAGGAAGAAACAAAATTATATGTATGAATACACATGGGGGGGGGGGCCTAAAATTACATTTTTCGTCATTTAAGTTGGGAAATTTTCAGATGACCCATACCCCTTCCATGAAACGCCACTGTATATCATAATACGAAGTATCAATTTAAAAAAAAAGAGAGAGATCGTGAGAGACCCAGAAATGATTTTGTACGTGTTATGAGTACACGTATGACCTACGGGTACGCTCATAACATATACTATCTGATTTTCTTAGGTAAAACGTTCCGCGTATTTACGCATGCGTCAGGTCTTCTCTGGTCTTATTAAAATAGAGGTGGTAGATAAGATAACAATAAAGGGAAGAATAATACGAAGCATTTTGAGCCGTTTCAAACAACGTGGAAGGATGATAATTTCAAATACATAGTTTAGTTGAATGTGTCAAACAGATAGCAAAAATGCTAGTTTTAAATTTAAAACTTCGAAAAGTTCCCACTCACAACCCATCACCCCTTTTCGAAGTGGAATGGCTCCCGAGTGCTGGACGCGGTTTTCAAGCACGGACAGTAGTTCGCTTTGGCAGCAATTCGTTTTAAGCACTTTCGAAATAGCGAGATTCGACTGAATGTTTATCTTTTTTTCCGGAAATGGATTGAGCAATTTTAAACTGCCTGTACTGAACTTCAAGTTATGCATTTCATTTCACTCCAGGGTCCCCCGTAAAACTACCACAACACGTTGGTTAACTGATTGGGTAAGGTCCTGAAAAAATTATTTACATCGGGTTGCGTGAGATTACATAAACAGAGTTGTGTAAAGTGTGCTCGGCGGACCCCTATGGATCCGCGATCTTAGATTAGTTGGGTCCACGATAATAGCCTGCTAAAAAGTGTAAAATAAATTAAAAATAATTTGACATTTTCTTACATATTACTGGACACCTTTGTATATTTCTGTATTGTTATTTAATATTCCAAAACATCATGGACCGAAACTCTTAAGAAGAATTTAGCTTACAGAAACAAGGCCAACAAGTTGTTCATTGACTCTAACAAGTTCGTTAATCCCCCTAAATTTGTACTAGAAATAATTTCATAACATTTAACCCGTGTTATTTATTTTTGAATTAATTTCAACTGCCACAACTCAGAATAATATAATATTTAGTGCTGAAAAGGCAAACAGTATAGCTCTAAATTTATATCAAGAAATTAATAAAACACAATGGCATAAATACATTATATAAAAAAATCAAATCAATCATAAAGCCCTTTTATTGGGTGGGGAAAGGGGTCTGAAATTTTTCAGTGGGGGTCCACGGTGGCTTGAACTTTGAGAACTGACATAAGCCATGCAGATGTATAAAAGTTGCATAAAATCTCTACTAATAAATTTATTGATTTGAGTTTAAATTTTACGATAGAACACATGACACAAGGATTTTAAAACTAAATATCACATACGAAAACACTTCATTTCATTAAAACTTAATTTCATGCACAAAAAAAGAAGAAAAAAAGATCACCGAGAAACCTTTTTCTACCTACATTTCAGGTACTCATCTGTGTTTATTTGTTTTAAGTTATAAATGAAGTAATGTCACTATAGGGGTTCGTGGATATTTTTTTGAAACTAAAAACATAAGTAAAAAGTATTTCATGTAAAAAAAAGCCAGTTGCACATTAAAGAGTTCATAGTTTAAAATTTTATTAGTATGATTAATAAATTGATATGTGTTTTAAAACTTCCGCCTCATTCGGTTCTTTCAAAAGCAGATGATTTGATGTCATGAAAATAGATGATGCTCTCATCGAAAAAATAATGCAACGTAATAGAGAAATTAACTTCCAATTAAACCTCTTCCGAGTTTATTTTCATCTTAAATCTTTCTAATGTATACATGCCTTGTATTTTGGGAAATCAATGTAATTGCATATAAGTGGGCGTGGGTTTTGCCACTTTTTGGAAAATTTTACATTGTGTATGCACCCTTTCCCCCCCCCCCCCCCGGAAAAATTCGAAATGAAGTCCCTGCGGTCAATATCTGTACACCTCATACTTAGTATGCTATAGAATGTCGGATATCGTGCTTTGTTGGTAACGTATGAATTAATTTTATCTACCACTTCCCAGCCAGCAAAATTACAATGACGGAGAGCAGTTTCAATTTATTTTAATAAGCGCACAAAAGCAAATAGTGAAAAAAAAAATCTTGGTTGGTTTAAAATTAAAATTATATTGATAAAGAAACACACTATTAAAAAAAATGATAATCTTATGGACATGTTATGTTTACTGAATGTAACGTTAAACCCAAACGAGTTATAGCGTGCTCTCTTTTACAAGTACCATTTTATAGTAACCAATAACTGATTATTAGTCTTTTATATGTGTTACATATTTTATTACATTATACTAAAATGTAAAGTATTATTTTGTTTCATTAATTATGTAATAAACTGATTTTATCGGGCCCTCATTGGTAAAACAGCCTTCTATATAAATACACAAAAATGGCTAAATTCATGTCTTATCAGTTATCTCCAAATATGTTTTTGTAAGTTGAGAGAGATTAGTGATTTTAAAAACAAATTAGCTACACACATGTTGTTAGCGGTAATGCCCGTGTCATAAAAGAGTAAACATTGATGTTAAATGAAAAACTATTAATTGATAAAAGACTTAAAAGCAAATAAAACAAGCATCTTTAAATTCGTTTCCGTAAACAAAGTACTTCAATGGAACAGTGTTTACGAGGTCATAAAAAGGGGGTCGGTTACGACTCGCGCAAGTGATTACGATTCGAACATTTTTGCTTTCAGACGATTGCATAAATAAACACACCTAATTGGATTTTTGTGTGCATTTTCATTCTAATTCACGCAGAAAAGAATAATTTGAAGTGGAAGAATATAAATAATTTCTTCACAACAATATAGGAAATGATTATAAAGATAGAACAGTGAAAAGAACACCGTGTAATATCTACACGCTTTCTTACTATTAGTCATTTAAATCGACACTTTTAAAACAACTTTTTAATAATAAGTCAGATAGAAATGTTTCAAAGAGAAAAACACTTATGGTAGTTTTCATATAATTATCTCTTTTAAATAAAATGTAGTAAATATTCACATAAGATGATAAATAAAGTGAACGTACAAAATTGGAGTTTTATTACTTTTCACTCAAAGACGGCTGTTTCAGTAAGCGCATAAATACATTTGTTGAAAAAGTAAAATGTCATTTAAAATTCGAACAAGTAGCAAAAAGCACAAACATGACATGGAACAGGTTATATAATTAGAATAAATCGGAAATAAATTCATCTGTTGATCATTTCAAAACATGAAATATGGCCTTGTGTAATTAATTTAATCAATGCTGTTGATACATAGGTACCCGTCACTTTCTTTTACATGCCCTAAAAGCTGCAAGTCTATTAACAATGAGTTCTTTAAGTAACACAGGAGGGATGATATCTGATCGAAGAGATCAAAATGATGTCGCTTTCAGAAAAAATATGTACAAATCATTGTTTCCATTTTTGAGTAATTTTGAGTTTCTTAAACCCGAGTCTCAGATATGTTTATGTAAGCTGAGAAATATCAAGCAATATCACCGCAAACATTACCTTTACAGAGAATTGCATTTTTTTGCTTGTAAAGTTTTTTTTAGTTCATCCCACGAAAAAGCTAATAAAACTTTACAGACTGTGGTTTTTCTTATTAGTAAAGGAAAATATTTTAGTATAACCATATTATTTTATTTAAAAAAATAAGTTTCGCCATTGATACTAATGCTAATTTGGAACCGTTACAAAGTGACTCTTTAAAACTGTCAAAATGAAAAAAAAAAATCCCAAAACCAGATGTTTAGTACAATAAACTTTATTTATCCAATTATTATTATTAATATGTAACGCTCTATGTCTGTTATTTAAAGCATTTTTGAAAAGTGTGCCAAAAGCCCCTGAATTTTTTATTTCTTGCTCGACAAATTTATAATTAAGAAATATGTTAAGAAATGGCTCCTTACAGCATGTAAAGTAAATCCTAAAAAGTCTCATTAGTTCGTACGTGAGCTACCATCCAAAATGGCAGATCAAAGATGGCTACCGTAAAACATTTGACTTCCTCATATTTATGCTAAAAGTCAAGAATTTCAGAACTGAAAACAACCTGTGTTTTCTACAAATAATACTGTTTCGATACATACCTTAACATTATCAATAGATATTTTCAAACTATTGTTTTGTCACTGAAAACTAAAATTTATATTTCCTTTGTAACATGCTGTACAGCGCATAAACTTCTAAAATAAAGATATTTTAATGAATTTTTTTTAAAAATTTAACGAAAATCATCCGTCACCAACATTTCGCAACCAACACTGGAATTAATTTGATTTTTGTCAGCTTGAATTTAAATTGTTTTTCGCAATTATGACTACTATAAGAGCTATTTGAGGAAAGAATAAGAAATCCACCGACTAGGGTCCTATCGCAATTCATGATTTCAAAAAACATGATTTAAATTTCAGGTGCCAAAATTTAAATCAACGCCATTGGATGGATGCTTAAAGCTGGATTCTAGACATTGGGTGCTCGATGTTTTAAGTGAGATGCATACTGTCTTGCTAAGAGCAAATGTGGTATCTGCACTCGAGCTCGAACCGAGATAAAACTCCTTAAAGGTTTGCGCCACCATGTATTTGATTCAGATATCTTTTTCAGTATTAACTACTGAACTTAACTTGTTCAGTATTTTTTAAAAAATGTTTCCCATTCTCGAATGACCATATAATTTTGCGGAACAGGACATATCCGCCGCAAATTTTATCCCCCTCTTTCCCGCATAAGACATTTCCGCCGCAACTCTAATTCGATCCCCTCTGACTGGCACAGGAACAGGACAAATCCGCCGCGCCATTTCCAAATGTGAGAAAGGGGTTACTAGTTTAAAATTTTCATTCTTGGCGACACATCTTCATTTGGCAACAAAGACCAAATCAAAAAAGCGGAGCTTATTCCCGGACTACTTATATTAGAGGGAAAATTGCAAGAAGTAAAAAAAAAACACAATGCAGTGTAAATCAATTTAAATTTCGCCAATTTAAGTTCGACAAATATTACACTCTACCATCTCAATCGGTGGATTTGTCCTGTCATACAGAAACGACGGAGAGAGACGCGGCGGAAATGTCTCATGAGGGAGGATGATAGAGATAAATTTTGCGACGGAAATGTCCTACGTTGCGGCGGAAATGTCCTGTGCATAATTTTGTGTATAGGTAAAATAGAGTTTACGTTACAAAGAGCTACCTGGTGGCGATAACTCAATTTTGTTAAAAAAACAGATACGACTTTTGTTCCTAGCACGAAAGCATAGTGATATTCAGAGTTTTGAGCCATACCGGAAGAAACTCCTAAACAAAACTGCAAAAGGTAGTAGCAGCAACACAATCCTTTTATTCTTCATTCAGGTGAACTCTCTAAACTATTTGGCAACTTTGCATAAGAAAAGCGTTTGTAAAACGCAAAGAAAGACTCACCGTAAAAAAGACATTAAAAATGACCAAAGTGCCTCGTGAGTCATAAATCTAAAGATAAGAGGAAGTCAGCAACAGCGGTCAAAAAATAATTAATGTTTTCTGTAGAGTGGGTTACGGTAAACTTAATTAAAAGCAGATTAATGAACACGAAAAAAAATTTACTTTTTGCTCACTTTGTAATCTTTTATAGAAATACCCGTGTATGGGTTTGGAAAGTGAATAATTTGTAAATAGAAAGATGGAAGAAATTTTGTCTTATTTTTCTAAGCATAATCGACAACAACGTAGTACTCAAAAGAAAATTTGTGTTTAATATTTTTACAAAAACACTGTTTTCCAAGCGAGGGTATTTTTCTAGTTAACCACTAATAGATTTATTAATTTAAAAAATTGCTTTATTTTAAAACCACTAATTGCAATCTTTCATCTGAGCGTCACAAACAATAACACTGCTCTTCCATGAAAGAAGTTTTCTGATAAATATGTTTCAGAAAAAGATGCTCTATAAACTAGAACGTTTTCTTGATAAGCTAAAAAATTGATGAATTTAAGTACCAATAAACTGATTAATTTAAGTCCAAGGTGGAAGCATTTAAAAAATGTTGAAATATACTTCCACATTGGGCTTGATTTCAAAGATCACAAGATAATGATTTAAAGATGATTTTTTAATTCAATCGATTTTTTCCTTATCATAATGAACTTTTCTCTCTTTTTTTTTCTTTGCCTTTTACTTTTTCTTGGGGATCTTGTAATTCCAGTTTTTAAAAAAAGTTTTCTAGTTTTTTCTTCTTTATTTGCCGTTGCAATACACTCCCGATTACCCGCGGAATTTGGTGGCACGGGTATCGCGGATAACGAAAATCATGGATAATCCGAAGAAAACATGAAATAAGGGGTAAAGAAAATTAAAAATGTTTTTTGCTTAAAAATAATTGCATTTCACTTAAAATGTGATATGTGCAAACAGAGACGATAGTTACACCATAAAAAATTGTGTGCATTTGATGTTCTCAAGCATATAAAATCTATTAAGAAGTGGTATTTAAGACAACGCCCAGGTAAAATAACTTATTGAATTGTGTCAAGAATAAAGGGAACTAACATTTTTTCCCGAGACCCTAGCGGATAATGAGCACGCAGATATTCGAGAGTTTATATTTCATTTATTTTTAGTTGCTATGTATAGAACTTCCTTTTTCGCCATCAATATCTAGTTCTTTTTTTTTAATTACTCTTATGAGCTCTTTTAATGCACCACCAAAGGTTCACCAAAAATATTTATGAACTATTGTTATTTAACTTTTATTCAAATATATAAAAGGGAAAACATTTAAAGTTTTGATATTTTCTTTTAAATGCAGGAGAAGTGAAAATATTGCAAAACAGAAACTTATTTTCAAAGTGAAACTATGTCCCCCTTCCGTTTTTCTGCGTGTGACCTTGCGGATCGAAGTGTTTCCGTGCCCAAATCCATTTGAAACATAAATCTGACAGACATTGTGAACTTCCTCCCATCTCGCAATTCTTAACTCGACCGCCGCTCTTAATGTCTCACTTACGGTTTAATGCATGCACGGGAAGTTTTTTTTTTTTCTTTTCTTTTATCTTTCTTTTTATCTTTGTGTGTAGAACTCTACACTCCTGAAAACGAGCTTTTGTACACATCTGCTTCAAGGAATGGTTCATTATTGTTTGAAATAGGGTTAATGAGGAATTTGAAGATGAAAGTAAATGTATGTGTTGTTGCAGAATGGTAAAATGTAAACGTAAGACAGTCGGACAGAAATTGTACAATCTCTGGAACCAGAATAAAAATTTACACACTTGCAAGCTATTAGTCAGTGTTATAAAATTCAGTGTTACAAGGCTTGCCGATAGCTTGCTCTTAGATGAACAACATAATTTCAATTTAAGGAAAAACATAAGACTACTTAAGTAAAAGAAAAAGAAAAAACACTGAAATTAAAAACTGAATCATAAGTCAAGATACGCATTTCTTCTGAAACCGCAAATATAGAAAACAAAAAATAAATAAGCAAAATTTAAGAAAATAAGTAAATAAATAAAAACCTTGTTCTTTTTCAGTTTAGAATGCTTGAAAATACAGGGAGATAATACAGTTCTATCCTAATAGGAATTATCCAGCTTCCTTATGAGTCGACAACTTTTTAATCTCAATTAGTGACTAAATAATTAAATTCCTCCATTAAAACTTAAATTTCAAACAACTAACTTATTTACTTTACATTAGTTTACCATTGGATTGGAGAATGATAATCTTATTCGGATGAAACAGGGAAAATGCTGATGATTAAAAGAATCGACCAAGTGACAATTATTTGTTTCTTGTAAAATATTACTGTACTTGGAATTTTAAAAATAACGAAAGGAGGAAAGAAAACTATATTCACGATACATTGCTTCTTTTATTCTAAAAATTTCCAGTACCATAATTACCGCTAACTCTTAGGTAAACCATTGATTATAATTCTAGCAATATTGATTTGATACATTGCATTCGCAAATATACCCTGCATACTTCATGGGAGGTTTTAGTTTTTAAAAACGTAAATTTATATATTCAGCAAAACTTGAATGACTTTAATCATTTTTCAATGTTCAATGAAGGCGGAGGATTAGAAAAAAAGGGCAAAAATGTGTATATAAATATAACTTTTGCTTATCTTGACAGTCAAAATGCTAATGTCGCTAGACTCCTTGATTGTCTTCACACAATTTACAGAAAGAAATTTCTCCAAGCAAGACCCAAAGTCCTTATCCAGCATGCAAATTTAAAAACCCGAACAATCGAATTGCGGAAATCCCAACTGAGGAAATACCAATCCACGTATGATTACATGCTGTGTAAAAATTATCAATCAAATTCCAACAATATACTGTCAACATTTAAAAATTTCTTTTTAATAGGATAAATGTCAAAAGTGTTCCAAAAAACACCGATACAATCACTCGATTAATGAAATACATTAGGAAAGCTTATTTCCCAGGGAAGCTAGCATCAATTAAACTTCGCCATTTCTCTACTGGATAATGACATCGGGCTTGTTAATCGGGTATTATCAGTCATCTTATTGCAAGTGACGAAGATCGATGTTCCATGAAGAAGGGTAAAACACTGGACTTCCCGTTTCGTGTGGTGTCTCTTCACTTCCGTTCATTAGTTTTCTTTGCTGTTAGTGAGCAGGGAGGAGTTGTAGTTGTTTAGGAGTCATGGTTCAAACTGGTGTTTAACTGGTTAGGAGTTGGTAGTTATGTTCTCTTGTCAAAAAATTGAATCGTTGGCAAATATTTTGAGGCAGGGGACTTCAAATAATGCAACTTTTGGAACAGGAATGAATATTGAGATATTCAAAGGAAGGTAGAACATATTAAAAGAGTAAAGAATTACTTGGCGAAATTTCGCGGTGAAAATTTTTCAAAAATTCAATTTGCAAAGTTTAAGATGTCATTATATTGATTAATGTCAAAGCATTAAGTGAACATAATTCCTGTAAAATGAGTACTAGAGGAAAACATTGTATAACTTTATAGTAGCTGCCCTGATGACACGAGTTGAAAATCAAACGCAACTACTGAGTGTCATTTATGAAATACGCGACTTATATATGCGTTAACATTACTGGTCTTTCAATTTTTAACCAATACTACATTATGTAACAGTCAGGTTTGAAAAACATATGCCATAAAGTATGCAAATAAAGAAATTTTAATGGCCATATTCAGCCCCGAGGTGCACCATCTGATTGGTTGACGAAGACATTGATTGAAGTTGTAGACGTCTGACTGAGGTTTAACTTGACTGAAAAACACTAACGTACAACTTTTTACGGAACTCTGAAATCCAACTATTAGAAAATTCGTCTCAACATGTCAGAAAGTATGATGAGCATTACTGCTATGAACAATTATCGTAATTTTGCCAACTTGGCGTTTGAGCTTAAAGACAATGTCTTAAGCTGCTCAAGACAATAAGCTATAACTTCGTTTCTAAGCGTCTTAGAAACGAAAACTGAACATTTTTGACGCCCTAAAAAGCTATTCGTTTAAAAAATAAAGTATACATTTTTTTTTTTTTTTGCAAAACCGATCATTTTAGTTTTGGGATTTGTTTTGACAATTCCTCATGCTATCCGGATCATCAGGATTGTTTTTGATCCTAGTTAGTTCGCATTGACAAGGTACTCCACAAACTCCGCATACTGTTTGAGTAAAAATATTAAGGCGAGTAAAGAAGTTTTAATGTTATTGCTTTAGTAATTATTAATGTTCATTTGTAAGAAATAACGCAACAGATAAGTTTTTGAAAGTACGCAATCATCAAAAAGCAGTAGTATATTCAAAGTAAGTATTTCAGATTGAGTAATAACTTAAAGGCCCCAGTATTTCGTAAATACTAAATAAAGATATATTGGAATAAATATCACAGCAGTTAATTTGATTATGGAAACATTTCAACTTGTAGTTTTTTCAAGAACTTTTTCGAAGTTTTGCGCTCTTTGTGAAAATGTCGTAAGGAAAGATGTTAACTGATTGCGAAAGGAGGCAGATTGAAGCTTTTTCTTCAACTCGTATGGGTAGCCGTACTATTGCGAAAAAAAATAAGAATATCGAAGACTTTGGTCAATAATTTATTAAGATTAGAAGACAATTACGGTAAAAAAAAACACCTGGGGAAGACCTAAGGTTTTGTCTTCGCATGATAAAAGAAGACTTTGTAAACCTAACGTAAACCAGAAAGTACTCAACCAGGAAACTTATTTAGGTGACAGACTTAAATGTTTGTCAAAAAATGATATATAACGCAATTAGAAGGTGTGAAAGTTTAATTTATTGCAAAATTGGCCTTAGTAACGGAACAGGCACAAAATTTCAGAGCGTTAAAATTTTAGCCAGAAAGTCATGACCTGCCAATGGATACAAATATTTTTTTCTGATGACAAGAAGTGGGACTTGGATGGACCAGATGGATGGAGGTACTATTGGCATAATTTACGAAGAGAAAAAGATGTATTCTCCAAGTACCCAATAGGTGGAGGCTAGGTCATGACTTGGGGGTACTTTGCTTGCAATGGTATGGGCTCAATTATGTTTGTTTCGGGTAAAATGAATTCACAAGCATATCAAAATGTCCTAGCAAGTTATCTTATATTTAATGTTGAATTTGTTGCTGGAGAAAATTGGAAACATCAGCAAAAGACAATGTATCCATGCATTCGAGTAACAGTACAAAAAATTAGTTTCAAGTCAATAGTGCTGAAACTTTGAAATAGCCAGCTCCAGATCTCAACCCAATCGAGAACTTATGAAGTGACTAAGCAAGAAGAGTTAAATCAATGGAAGACATTTTACTTCATCAATACAGCTGAAATCTACTATCGACGATGAATGGTACAAACCAGATTCTGAACTTTGCCAAAAACTACTTTTATCTATGCAAACAAGGGTTTTAGGGTAATTCGAAGAAATTTCTCTTACATAAGCTTCTAAATGTTTGCCGTTTTTCTTCCTGCGCTTGTTTTCTATATTGGTCTTAAAAATTTTACTCATGCTCAAATATTGATTTGTAATCTCTTCTGACAGTAAAATTAAAGAATAATTGTTCTGTTTTTTTTCTTGTATTTAACGTTACTAATTACCACTCAAATTATGTTTTGATTCTCAGTGTAATATGTTTCCAATTTCTCAAAAAATATATACTGGCCTTAAAGTTTTTACTTAGACTATAGATGTTTTTGTGATAGAGGGTAGTATATTTCGTTAATTTGTTTCAGTAACTGAAACAAACATTTAAAATATGGTTAAGTAAACTTTAATATCCATTTTCTGTTGCAATTGACTTTAATGACAGTTCAAATAAAATACAAATCCTAATGGTTAGTAAAAAGTGAAACAGCAGTTGTGACTTTCTTTTACTTATAAAAATCATGACTAACGAATGTCTAGCGATTTTACTTCAAAGTTTACTCAACTAATCTTTTCGTGTTTCAAAAAATAATCAGCGAGATTGCGAAACCTATTGCACAAATGATTACATAAAAATCATTAACTAACAATAAACCAACAAAGAAAAAAATATTGCAATCACATTCAACAACGACGCCTAGTTTTAAGTTCTCACATGCAATCTCGAAATTTCCCAAATGCTTTTCCAATATTGTTACTTTAACGACATCATTAGATTTATCGCTTCAATGGCGCACAGTTCACAATAACCCCTTAAGCTATTGCGTAGTTTCAAGCTTCAGTGCAGACAAATCCTACAATAGAGACAATACAGTCAAGATGTAATATGAATCAGTCAGAGTATCGTTGTAACTTGAAAAGACTTGAAAAATGAGAGATGATCGCAGTGCTGCTAGTTACATAAAATTTGCCAACAGCATAGATTCAATAATGGGGCAAAGCTTACTCCAAAGAGACTCAACGTAACGGTAACTTCAATCACCTTCAAGAAAGTAGCCCCAAGTTTCAATTTTCAGAAGGTTATCATTAATTCTTAAAACATCCATCTATATTTTTATTTTATACTACGAAGTATACAGCGGGAATTGTTTAAATTATAAAGAAGGCGTTCGCGGCTTTAAACTATAGTGCAGAACTTTTAAAAAATAAATTTGGAGCTACCTTTTTCTTGATGAAAGCCTTTCGGTTGAAAAAGTCCTATTAAGTACAAAATAAAAAATACCTTAGTATTAATATCGTTACGCAAAATAGAAAAAAAAGGTACCCTTTTATGATATAAAAAACAGCAAATGTGTTAGTTATATTCGTAGACTTCACGTGGTGCGTCTACGCTTAAGAAAGCCATTTTAATCAAGCAAACAGCTTGGAAAGTTTCGAAACTATCTTCAGCGGAAAAAAACTCAAACAAATCAGCCTAATTGCCTTTTTGAACCAAAGCTACTTCATCGTGAATATTTCTCTTTAAGTAACTTTGCTACCCAAACATGTTTTTCTAAATGCTGGGGAAGAGAGGAAATGTTTTCCGAACAAGATATGACTAAGAAAACTTCAGCGTTCTTCAGCAGTCCACAGGATGTCTTTAGGAATAATGCGTTATTAGGAAAAGTATCCAACAATCTTGACAGCAGTCAAAGAGTAATTATTATAATTTAACCGCAAAATATGTTTTGACAAATGCAATAAATTATGCCACTTTTCCGTCAGCACTACAACTTCAATCATGAGTTACAGAAGTTGGTGTTTACTTCATTTCAAGTGCCAGGCCCGTCATTTCAAGTTTTTTCATGGGTGGTCAAAACACAATGCAATTTCATTGGAAAATAACGAAAAACACGGCCAGGTAAATACATTGATTTCTCAACATTTTTTGATGATGGCAGTTATTACTCGTGCATTTCCTACAGTATGGCCCCCATGATCGCCCAATCTTTTCCTTTGTGACTTTTGGACATGGGGATTTCTTAAAGGTGTTGTGTATTGAGAACACATTCCCGATATCGTGACATTGAAACCTCGAAATAGGTTACAGGTAGCACAAATTAATTCCTGTATGAATGTGTGGAAAGGTCCGGATGTGAGGAAAGGGTTGTTCATCGTATGAAATTCTAAAAACATCGGGATGGTGGTCATACTGAACATCATCAATAAAAATTACAAACTTGGATTTTATTTGTTTTTGGTTTTTGATAAAGAAACATTTTTCAGAACTCTCTTTGAAAAATTAATCGTAAAATCTAAATTAAGTAACGTAGACGCTTTACAGCTGCTTGCTCTAATATTTTGCGGAAAACAAATTTTTAAATTGTAATTATTAAAAGATAGGAAATTATCATACATTTTCTGATGGAATCAATGGGTTCAATACAATTAAAATACTTTGTGTACAAATTTGACTATATTTGATCATCACAAACTAGTAATTCATCAAAACAAAGTCAACTTCTTGTAAATAACTAAACCTGTTAAGTTTTTAGGAAAATGATAGTTATTCATGATGATTTTTCTTTTTTTATTTACTTTTTGTTTTTAATCTAGCTACTTCATCCCAGTTCAGGTCAATAATACGTACGAAAAAGTAAATGTCATAAGACCATTCAAACACTTGTTTTTCGGTCGTTAAAATCAATGTGTTTTGTATTAATGTGATGTAAAGAAACAACAAAAAATGAAGTCGGCCAAAAAAAATCTTGTATTTTCTCTCCAACTTAATTAAAACAACAGGATTTTAAAACCACGCTGCCCCGCCAGATTTTACCAATTGCGAACGTAACTAATATTATTCAGCAGAAAAGTGGAAATTGCAGACGAATGAAAAATCGGAACTTCTATAAGAGTAAAATATTACTTTTCTTATAATGTATCACGTTACCTGAAAATTTAAAGTCAAAAGAATGAGTGAAAATACGTTCAGTTTAAAATTGTATTCTCAATATTTTTTCTTGGATTTAAGTAGCCGTCTAGGAAATATATTCAGACGCTTAGGTGTTTAGGTGTTAGGTTTTACTCTTAGCTACATTAAGAGGATTTTTGCCTCCGGCTCAATCATTGGCTATTCCTAACTGAGGAGTCCATAATAAGGACGAAACTGCAGTCTTAGGATGCTATGATCCAGCTGTGGGTGCATTTGCTTCGCTTAGGTGACTTGTCGCGTAGAAGCTGTCGCACCCTGTGTACCTATACACAATGTGATCTAAAAATAACCGAACTTTTTTGTCATAGAATTAAAACAACGTGGTAATGTGTTTGAAAGCTAAGATTTATTCAAAATAAGATCACTTATTAATTCAAGACAATGTTCAAAACAGTTAACTAATTTATCCATGGATTTTTTAAATTCGATTTTGGGAATGTTCTTTACCACCTGCGGCACGGCTGCTTGTACGACTGGAACAACATCGTAAACAGCTTGTGCATTTGCAGTTTGCAGATTCGAGAGTAGAAAACATGTACTGGGTGATAGGTCGGGAGAATACGTAGGGTGATCGGGGATACAGTTCTATTTTCTGCTCTCGAAACTGCAAGCTGTAATGAAAGGAACATTTACTATGATGTTTGAACCATTCAAGCATCGACACAGGTGTTACAGTACGGCCCTAAAACCGAATTTAAAAAGTCTATGGATAAATTGGTTGATATTGGAAAACGTTTTATAGAGTTTATTGGTGATTATTTTGAAAAAAAGTGTTTGTTTTCAAACATATTACCATGGTTATTTTATTTTATCACTAAAAATTTCGGTACTTTTTCGGTCTCACTGTGTATACAACCAAGTGACAACCTGACGTGTTACTATTGATTAAAAAAGTTTTCACAATTTTACCATTTAAAAATTCCAATTATGTACCGCAAAAGGTCACAGAAATGTCTAACTCATGACCTTTCATCTAAGTAGAAATGAATCGGCTGCGTGTTTCTCTACTCCGCTCATCTGCGGCAAAGAATACTGTCATCGGATTCGATTTCCTTGAAGATAGTTCGAAATGTTCCATTTCACCCACGAGGAAGAAAGAGGGACGTCGTGACTGCGGTTTTGCTGCGTCCCACATCGGCATGAAACTCGAAAGCGAAAGTTTCGATTTCGTCATTTGGTTGCGAGGGATTTCCACGCCGAGGCGCGAAAGGGTGGCGGCTTTGTCTGTTCCAGCTGATCGCGTGCACGTAGTTCTCTTGGAAGAAAGAGCCTTCCAAGGTCGGAGGTTTTGAGGAAAATTATTAATGCACAACACAAAATAGGGTAGATATTCAAAATTAAATTTATAGCCTCATTAAGTGGTATTAACCTATTTGACACTTTGTTGCAGCATGGTCATAACAAAACAAAATGGGCATGGTATCAGGGCTTTTATTGCTATATACTTCAGCTTTAGTTTTGAGAAATGTCAAAAAATAACTCTGTTTGGTTTGGTTGGTTTGAGTTTAATGGCGCAAGAGCCCTTATGGATTAAACCGCGGCAGAGGGGAGAAAGAATTTTATCGCATTCTTTATTCATACATTCTAATTATTTGTCCAAATAAATACTCGTTTTTTAAACGATAGGTCATTATTAATTTTTACTAAAATTACATCAAATTCAGATGCTGTAATCAAAATGCTGTATTCAATTTTCTCGTATTAAATTGTTCTGAACACACATTAAATTACTAAAATAAAACCATTAATAAAAAAAATATTCGTTTTTATTGTTAGTAGTAATATATTTAAGACAACATGTGCTTTTTTGTCAAATACAGTCCGAACAAAACTTGCACGGAAAAGGTATATTTCAATTCAAAATTAAGAAAATCATTTTTCCCGTACAAGTAAAAGTTTAAAAAACATCTAAGAGAAATAACAGGATTCCATCTTAATTACAAAATTTAAAAAAAAAAAAAAAAAAAAAAAAAAAAAAAAACAAGCAAGGCTTTCTTTGAGATCTCACCTCGCCTGCTACGGGATAAGATTAATAGATTGTAACCAATTAGTCGACACTAGTTTGTCACATTCTCTTGTTTCGTACTAACAGAATTAAATAGCGTTGCCTATGACAAAAATAATAGGACAATAGTTGTAAGAAATGCATGTTTAGATTAGCAATTAAGCAAAGAAAAATATCCCCAAAAAATTTTTTAAAACAAAACCTATCGGAAAACGAATGCTTACAGAAAAAAAAAATGGATCAGTATACCTGTCAAATCCCGCCGATTTAGACCGATTTAACTCGAATATTCTGACAATCCAAGAGCAGATTTTAGAAAAGAAGTTTTAAAATCTGTGTGGATTTTTATTCATTTATTTATTTCGAAATAAATTCTTACATTTTTACTGAAAGAAAAATGTATAAATATTCAATTTTTTTGCCTTAGAAATGTGATATTACCTTCAATATCTCATTAATGTAAAAGCGCTTATTTTAGAGATATATTTATTTTTACAGTCCTGCCAAAGTTGCGAAAATTTCAGCCTTGCGAAATATTTCAATTTTTGGTTTTATTCATATAAAACTCGTTAAATTTTTAGTTCGCAAACTGACCGATATCTTTATTTTTGAGAAAACTTCGGCTTGCAAAAATAATTTCTTTTACAGTATATGTTTTCCAACTGTATTTTCCCTATTTTGTTACATTTATTCACAAAGAACAACCACATAAAACCCACGTTTCCGAAGTTCCAGAAAAAAAATCACTAAACTCTCAGCTGTCAGTAGAAAGCGAATGTTTCGAAACATGGAAACTCTTTTCCGTCAGAAATACATTCCGAAATTTTGCCCGACCTACATTTCAAAGGGCGTACTCACCTGGAGTGCAATTAGACACCAGCATTTTGTTCTTTTTCACGTCAAGTCCATTTAGCACTTTTTTTTATTTGCCATAGGAAGTCATTACGCAAGTTCACTGTATGCATTGTAATGACGCTTTGAAATGGTGCGCTGTTTTCTTTGAAGTTTATGGGAGGCATCTGTAAGGGGTGCTTTATCGTAGTAGTGTTTACTTTTCGAGAGGCGCAACTTTAGGTAGAGGCTGTTGTAAGACTTGCCTTACAATGTTCTTTTTGGGTGTTAAATTTACGAAATGAAGCATATAAAACCTTAGAAGACAATGACGCAATTTATTTAACGGAAAAGTAAGATTTTTAAATGTGTCGACTGTAAAATGTATTAGTCAACCAACAAAGTTCATGCGGTTTTTATTTATTGTTTACTTCTCTGGATTATATTGGAGTTAAACAGAAATGATAATGGTGGGGGCGGTATCTTTGTAATTACAAATTAAAGCTTATTTAATGCAGTATTATTTATGAGTATTTGATTAGTTATGATTTACTTTGAATTTAATGTGATAAATCCTGTAGTTTGAGTTATGGCCGTGTCAAACGCAATATTTTGTGCTTGTTTAACTTTTATTGATGTCTCACACTTATGCGTACAAAGCTGCAGGATGCTTTGTCGTAAGATTTTGCACTGCTTTGTGGGGAAGGTACTTGTAGCTGAACGGATGGGTCAGAAGTGGTTCAAAAAATTTGCCAAAATAAAGAAAAGATTCTTTAGCAAAGCAGTATTCTTTTGTAGATGCATAGAGAAGTTCTAAAATGGACCAGAATTTTTTTTAGCTGAAAAACTTTTGTAAAAATATTCTTTCTTGGGTGAACTGGTGGTTTTTTTTCGAACTGAATGATTAAGTTATCATTTTTGCACAACAGTTTTTAAACAAAATTTCACGCTAGGAAATAATATAATTTAGTATGAATATAGAATTGAGAGGATAATATTCAAAATGTAAAAATGAGCAATTCATATACGAAAAAGAAACGAAGTTGTTTGAGCCCACAGACTAAGTAATTCGCCCGCGCCCCGGAAAAAAATATAAATAAATAAATCAATAAATATCTTTTGGCAGAGATTAACGAGAGTGCTTCTTAATTGAAATGGAAATTCTTACAAACGAATTTTAGTAATTTAGGATGTGTTTGAGCCAAGCTAGGTACTTTTGGGCTACTTCATATTTTTCAAAACAGTATATTTTAACATTATTAAGAGCAGAAATCTTTTTGTATGACTTTGTCAGAAGAATTCACCAATAGGACTTCATATTTTTTAGCTTTGATTCAAAGACATCCCGAATGACTAATATAATATTGAACTCTAATAAAAATTTCAAGCGAAATATGATTGAAGCATATCAAAAAATAGCACAAAGGTGCCATTTTTAAAATGACTACTGCGGTTTGTATGATAGAAGGCTTTCGAGAGAGACATTATGACATCAGTAAAAAAATTAACTCGTTATTCGAAGAAATTTTTTGCAAGAGTTGTGAAGAGATGCACAAAATACCGGTTATGCACATACGCAGAGGTAATTGCGAAACGAGACATTTCGTGATTTCTGTTGGGCCGACACGGAAAAAAACGAGTTATGATCCTCGTTTGTAGTAAAGTTTATGAGTCATCGAAAGTATTTGCTTAAACTCATTCTCGGTATTTTTGTTGTCTCTCGACATTTTGTAAACATACTATTGATTGTTCCTTGCCGCGATCCACTTCCATTCTTTAAAAAACCTAACACAGCTTTAACCATTTTCAAAACAACCATTTTTCTTATTCCCAGCGGATAACTTTGCATCTCATGGAACAATTAATCTTCTTAACTCAAACACGTTTCACTTAACGCAAACCTTCGTCACCTGCCCGCTATGTTTGCTCTACTTCGCACCCATGGCTTTCTCGCGCGTTCTAGAATCACACCTTATTTTATTCCATTGAAGAATGTTTCCTTGTTGAAGCCAGAAGATCTTGGTCATTCACGTTTTTTTACTTCCAATTTTATAATGCGAGAAGATAGGCTGCTGTGCGTGCCAGATTTCGATTTGGGAGGAACCATCTCTTTTAGTGAGTTGCGAAATTCACCACAACTTGGGCAATTACGTACAGGCTTTTCTAGTAAAGATGGGCTGAAACCATCCTTTAATTGGTATGCGCCAAATCATTTCCATTCATGTTCCAGTTCAGTTAGATTCCTTATGATTGAATCAAAATATTTTGAACACAATTTATACCTCGTGTTTAATTAAAAATTTCCTCGTTATCCATTTCTGTATTATAAGTCAAGAAAAATTGACACATTTGTGATCGTTGAACTATTTTGCATGATTTCAATTTTCTAAATGTTTTTTGTGCGTTGAAGTTTTTTTAAATTTATGGTGCATTTTTCGCTATTTGTACTATTTTTCAAAATAAGTTGTATGTGTTTGTCCTTTAAGAAAAATGCATTTATCGATTTTTTATGTTATGTTTAATTTTTTTATTTATTTGATGCAGAAATTATTTGTACTTCGGAGGTAAGCAATACAATTTTCGAACATTTAAGTCAAAAAAACCCTTCTTAATGTCTTATTTGAAGAGCACCTTGTTTCAAAATTAGAAATGCATTTCTGTCGATTCGTTGATATATTTTTGGCTCAGTATGTGTAAAAAGTAACAATATCGTTGCATATTATGTGCCAAACTAAATGTGTCTTTTGAATTTTAGATGGTATTGAAGGCTTTATCATTTACTTCTATTCATGTTTATACGCACCATTCGAGTAAAGAAATTGCTATTTTAACTCATTTTTGAGCAGTGTCTGATTACTAATTTTTATTTTTATTTTTTAAATTTTTATTTATTTACTTTTTTCTTTTAACCCCGGGAAAATTTCTGCTCTTTTTTGTAAACTATCTTTTTTATAACATGTAATGAACGCTCTTGCTCATGCATGTCTTGCTATTTCCCTAAGAATGGCCGAGAATTAGAGGTTGAGACAGGTATCGAGGTACTTGGAGGTGCAAAAGGAACCCATTCAGTTAATTACCGACAATAGTGGCTTGTCTTAAAAATTTAAAAAAAAAACGTGATGATCATGGATTTAAAATCTAAGTTGTAAGTTTTTTTCTTTCAACAAAATTTGTATAAAGCTAGTTTACGTAGTTAGTGCGAAGTGACGTTTAAGTGATATAACCAATAGTAACACATAATTGAATTTCGCAGTTTCAAACAAAAAGTCCCAAACACCGAGTACTGTCTGGGTTTCTGAGGTAAAACCTTCCGCGTATTTACGCATGCGTCAGGTCTTCTCTGATCTTTCCAAAATAGGGGTGAAAGGTAAGATAACAATAAGGAGAAGAATAATAAGAAGCATTTTGAGCCGTATTAAACAACGTAGAAATATGCTAATTTTAGAGACATAGTTTAGTAGAACATGTCAAAAGCACAGCAAATGCAAGTTCTAAATTTTCGGAAAACTTCGGAAAGTTCACATCCACTACCCATCACCCCTTTTCAAAGTGGAATGGTTCGGGAGTTAAGCGCGGTTTTCACGGACGGACAGTACGCAATGTATTTTGTCACCTAAATTCGAACAGTAAACTTTGCATCACAGATGTCTTGCACGCACTATGGTATTTGAGAATAAGTCAGTTAAAAGTAATGCGTTCAGTCAAGATATCTTAAAGCCAGACCGGATAACTTAGCACCACTTCGTTTTTTTACGCAGTATACGGGTCATTCCATATAAAATCAACAAATGTTCAGAATCTTTCGTGCCGCACCATTTTTGATTTTGATCATACTTGGTAGGTAATATGCACCAATATTCTGTACCTCCAAACAGTTTTTTTTTTTCTCGAAAAAATTTTATTCTCGAGATATAGCCATTTTTTTGCTCCGCCGATGAGTAAAATTCGGCATTTTTGATCTTTTTTCTAAGAGCTCTGGAAAATTTATTTAAAATGGTAGAAAGACCAAACACGGCTTATTTTATAGCTAAAAGAATGAACTTTGATGTGTGCATAAAAAGAAACGGTTTAAATTAAGTCTAATTATAAAATTTTCCGGGTCAATTCGCGGTTCAAAAAGTGCCGTTTTCCTCATTTCAATCGTGAAAAAGTATATGAAGGACTGACAGTGGGGGTCTATTTTTTTTTCTCTTGCACCCAGTTATAGATACTAGAAGCACAGAAAAAATAATATTATACCCGTAGTCCTTCATTATGAAAAATTTGCTTAAACTTGCGAAAAAATGAAAATTGGCCTTTTTCACTCCCCAAAAACGGCCTGTGGAACAGGTAGTAAAAATTTAAAAATGCATGGAGTAAGAAGGTGTTACATTGCCCTTTAAAATGAAACAAAAACTGTCTTGTTATTCTAAGGCATTAAAGAGATATAAGCTTTCAAACTATGAGAAAAAATGAAAAATATCCTTCTTCACTCCCCAAAAACGGCCTGTGGAACAGGTAGTAAGAATTTGCAAATACATGGAGCAAAAAGGTATTACATTGAACTTTAAAAGGAAATAAAAACTGTCTTGTTATTCCAAGGCATTAAAGAGATGTCACCCTCTCAAAAATCGGAAAATTATGCAAAAAAATTGTTTTGGCATAAGTTGAAGCAATTATGAACATAAAGTTTTTTTATGCAAGAACTGCAAGAGTAAAAATATGTATCATTAAATATATAATTCAAAATACATTTTAAAATGTCTGTAATTTATTTGTGACTCAGAAACATCTCAAAAAGTTTTTCAGTGTCTCTGTTTTCAGAGTTTTCTTTTAATTTGTAATGGATGTACAACTAAATATTATGAAGATAAATCCTAACGAATAATCAATTAGCAAAAATCCCTTTTAGTTGTAGCTGTTTTGAAAAGGATGTAAAAATTTCGGTTTTTTATAAAAAAATTTGTAATTTCATTTAAATGTAAATGTAAATCTAGAAACTTCTTAGCGACATGCAATTAAATTTTAAAACCAATTTTAATTGATGTGTGGACATTTGGATCACTGGTTTTAAGTACAACTTTTTCCGATGTGTCAACATTACAAATGAATTACAAATATTTTACAATATATTTCGAATTATATATTTGATGATACATATTTTGAGAGTTCTTGCATGAAAAGACTTTATTTATGTTCATAATTGCTTAAACTTACGCCAAAAAAAATCTTGCTTGAATTTTCAATTTTTAGATGGCCTTATCTCTTTGATGCTTGGGAATAACAAGACAGTTTTTGTTTCGTTTTAAAGGGCAATGCAACACCTTCTTACTCCATACATTTTCAAATTCTTACTCCCTGTTCCACAGGTCGTTTTTGGGGAGTGAAAAAGGATATTTTTCATATTTTCTCATAGTTTGAAGGCTTATATCTCTTTAATGCCTTTGAATAACAAGACAGTTTTTGTTTCATTTTAAAGGGCAATGTAACACCTTCTTACTCCATGCATTTTTAAATTTTTACTACCTGTTCCACAGGCCGTTTTTGGGGAGTGAAAAAGGCTAATTTTGATTTTTTTCTCAAGTTTGAGCAATTTTTTCATAATGAAGGACTACTGGTATAATATTATTTTTTCTGTGCTTCTAGTATCTATAACTGGGTTCAAGAGAAAAAAAAACTAGACCCACACTGTCAGTCCTTCATTTTCTTTTTCATGCTTGAAATGACGAAAACGGCACTTTTTGAACAGCGACTTGACCCGGGAAAATTTATATTTAGGCTTAACTTTAACCGTTTCTTTTTATACACAAATCAAAGTTCATTCTTTTAGCTTTAAAATAAGCCAAGTTTGGTCTTTCTACCATTTTAAATAAATTTTCCAGAGCTCTTAGAAAAAAGATCAAAAATGCCGAATTTTACTCATCGGCGGAGCAAAAAAATGGCTATATCTCGAGAATAAAATTTTTTCGAGAAAAAAATAAAATAGTTTGGAGGTACAGAATATTGGTGCATATTACCTACCAAGTATGATCAAAATCAAAAATGGTGCGGCACGGCCCATTTGTTGATTTTACATGGAATGACCCATACTCAGTATATTTCATTTTTGACCTAGCTAGAATAATACATCATTGAAACTTCATATTTTTTAGTTTATTTTATTTAGAAATAAAAAAAACAGGCTGAAATTTACCCAGACTGGCTAAAAGATACAGACTATAAAGATTTTATTGCGTAAGTCTGGATTTTCTGTACTGTTTTTTTTTTTTTTTTTGCTTTTCTCTTTGTTGAAAGGGCCTTCTGTTACCGGTAAGTGATAAGTTTTCTTGCTAAGCATCGCCCACACAATCAAAAACAAGATGTTAGAGGGATACAATTGAAGTAAATTTTGATGATGCTTCATTATGCTTTGGGATGCGGGGATGAATAACTAGTGAATTATTGAAGTATTTTGCTTAAATCACAAAAGCAGTTTTTACCTTATTGTAAGACCTTTAGAACTTATGTCTCCCCATTTTTTTTGAAACATATTAAAAACAACAAAAATTTTACGTCGATGTTTACTAAAGATTTACTTACATCTGAAAAAAAGACATTTTCACCTCGAAAAGACAAAATAAATCTTAAGACCTTTTCTCTAAAACTAGAAAATCGAATGTAATACAGGCTAAAAGACGTTTAAGGCGTTTTTCCGCTTGTTCCGGTCATTTCGAACCTCATTGCTTCCGCTTTCGAACGGACATAGAATTTCCAATGAATTCTAGAATCAATTTGAAGTTCCGATCACGTAGATTCGCAAAATTCGTTGCTTTCCGTTTACACCGAATGGGTGAAGCCGTTGAAAGTATTTGCTTCTTTGAACATAAAACTGATTGTGTTGGAAATGTTTGCACATTTTTATTGATAATGCTAGAATAAAACTGATAGTAGATATAACTGCCTTTATTCAAAGTATTTTTTGCATTTATTAAACTAACCACTTTGCAATTAAACTCTTCAATATAGCACTTTTTATTAACGTTTAATGTAAATTAATTTACATTTCACTACTATACAAAGTATTAAAAATTTAATTAGTCATTTAAGAAAATTGCTACAAGCATTGCACACAAGGGGTCAAAGTTTAATTTTTTTTTTGGTGTGTGTGTGCGCGTTGAGAACTAGCTCTTTTGGTTTATACAATTGCTTTCTTTGAAGTACCCCCTCCCAAGCTATTTTTTAAATATGTAGTTACTATATTCTTCGTGTATTTCGTTTCTCGTTTCAAAATGTAAATTATGTATTAGAGTTAAAGAGTTTTATCTATTAGCTTCGATTATACAATCTTTTTTTATACGTTCTAAATAGTTCTCGTAAGTCAAATTTTCTCTTTCTGCTTTTTTCATCATAAATTTTATCTTGAGTGCAGAATTATCTGTCAGAATTAGTGCTCGGGTTCTCCACATGCTTTGCGTATTACCTAACCTCTATACCTCTGGCTGTTTTGCTTTAATCATAATTGCTGTATATTCGTCGTAATATATCTTCTGTAAATGTAGTTTAAAACATCTAATTAACTTCTTCGACTCAATGAAAAATCGATTGGTGTAAAGCAGGGATGCTTATCTTCTCTAAGACAATCGCATAACCCCTTCTAATACTAAGAATCCCCTCCCCAAGAGCGAGTTCTCCCCGAAATGAAATAAAATAAACCCATAAAATGAATTCCCCTAAAAGTTTCAGTATTGCCCGGTATTGCGTTATGTTTAACTTATTTCGTGCTAAAATGTGAAATAGATGAGCCTTAAACTGGTATTTCATTGTTAATCATAACCTTCCTAGGGACAGGACACACTTACAATTCCCAAAATCAAAATCGGTAAAGGTTTAGTTAAGTTCATATGTGGCGTGATAGACTTCAATTGAGCCAGGAGTGCAGCAGGCTATAAAATACTGATAATTCCAATGAACTCTCAAGTTTTGTGCGCTAAAAAACTTAAAACGGGAATTTCGCATCTAGGTTTCTAAGCTGTGAGGGAAATATTTATTTCCTGTCCTTTAATGTACTTAAGATGAAGCAGAATGCAAATTTGACGTGACCCACATTCACAGTGCCAACTCCCTGTTCCTAAACACCAAACAGTTGTGAACACACCCAACGTTTTTAAAATCTCTGTGTTCGAAATATTTTTTTTCTTCTTAAAGCATACAAAAATAGTTTTTTTTTTTTTTTTTTTTTGCTTAAGTCATTGGTGTAAGAAAAAAATTAATAAAATTGATTTTAAAAAAATCTTCAAGCTCTCTAGCGTCTGGTCAGAGACTTTTATGCATACATCACCAAAAATTCACATTTGAAGAATTTCTTTTAAAATGAGAGACTAATTGTTTCGTAACTTATGGCACATAACGCATAGGCTTCATCTAGCATTTCCAAAGGAAAACTAAATCGTATCTAGGAATTCAAAAAAGAGGGAAGTGAACACAACATTTTTTGACCATTTTTCATTGTAAATAGCAGGGAATAAGCTGTAAATGTTAGAAATTAATTTGCATACTGTTTGTGATTATTTTACACATTTTCGTAAAAGTGCCCTTTATATTTACTAAAACATAAATATTTTTTTCAAAACTGCATTTTTATTTGCCGGTTTTTGGCTCATAACACGCTTTTCCGTCCAGCTTTACCAAAACTCCAGAAAAGATAACAGCATACAAGAGGAATATAATACGAACATTTCAAATAAAAGTATTGAAATTCATTGAAATGTAAACATTTAGAGTGCACGGGGCAACTTGGTAAAAAGTTTCAGTTGGATATCGTAAAATATTTAGAAAAATATCAACGATCTTTTGAGCCGAATTTCAATTATTCTCAGACAGGTGACGAATCGAAGGGAATCTTTCACTAATTCGCAACACTTATTTTTAATATTTCAGTTCTTTTTTATGGAGTGATTCGGGATAAAAGCAAACTTTTTGTGTACTTTGTGGTTCATCTCACTGCGAAGATAGCATAAAATACAGCTCTACGCTTGAATTTGCACCCCTGCCCTCCTTGCTAATAATGCAAGTTAACTGCAAAACTATACAAATTGGCATAAATAGCATTAAAAATATATACATAAAAAAAGCAATATTGTTTTAAAACTAGCGAATTACAATAATCCTTTTCCCATCTAAGTTGGCTAACATAAAATCTTCACTCTTGTAATTGGGTGATAGGTAGGGATGCACCGATAAGCAAATTGGCCGATTACCGATTACCGATTAATCGGCTGTTGATAATCGGCCGATTAATCGGTCAAGCCGATTAATGATTAAAATTATTGTTTTCAGTACTACCAATTTCACCGTTAAAGTTTTTTTTCGTTTTTTTTTTTACAATTCTAACCTTTGAAATAGTTCCTAATTTTTTCTTCCATTTTCCTAATTTTCCCAAAATAATTTCAAAATTTTATCAAATTTCTCTGAACTAATTTTCATGTTCTTGTCAATATTATTGCATTAACACATTGCTAATTATATAAACTAGACATGAAAATTCAAAAAAAAAAAAAGAAGGAGGGGAGTCTGTGTGGTGAGATCCAATTTTGAAGTTCTTTCAGTTTCAATTTTTCAATTATTAGTAGCTATGTATTTCAAGACTTATTCTTTGTGAAAATTGAAGATTATCTAAAAGCAAGGAGAAAAGTATCGACGCATGAAAAATGTTGCTACATTAACTATGTGTTTTTTTATTCAAAAAATAGGAGAGTTAATGTATTAAAAACTTTGCATCAATGGTGAGAATTATTATTACTGTTAATAAAATTATTCATCATAATTTCTTAGTAAAGGTTTACTTAAAAAAATAATATTTAAAAAATATTTTTTTCCGCCGATTAATCGGCCCGATTTTGCCGATTATTAATAATCGGCAAAGTAGCCGATTATGGCCGATTAATCGGTACTGCCGATTAATCGGTGCATCCCTAGTGATAGGCCACCTGGAATAAAAGTCCAAGTTGAAAGATCAGATCCTCCCACGTTATTAAGACATCCCGCCGTGCTGCTTCCAAACAGACTGACACCACCGTCAAGAGACTCAAGTGGTGATGAGGCTCACAAGAAAGGCACTTGGAATAGTTTCTTTAGATACAGAATCAATTGATGTTTATTCTTTAATTCACTAGAATGAACGTCCGGCCAACACTGTTTTAAAAAAACTTGAGATTCGGTGAACATTTTTATGATCACGTCATGTGCCTTTTGTTCGCTGCATTACACCGTAACAACTCTTTAAAGAATATGTTGATGACAGATAAATGCGTATTTTTTGGAGAGGAATTCGGTGATACAATTGTTTCAAGTTACTTCGAAATATTTTTACTTCTTGAAATTTAATCACGAAACTTATGTGGCAGGGTTTTTGGTTGTTTGATGAAAAAAAAATTGATAAGTAAACAAATAATCTATAAATTAGTTTAAAAAAACTAAAAAATAAGCTTTTAAATGCACTTATAATACATCAACACGTGATATAGTTTAGCCATTAGTATTAATAATAGCATTAAATTTATTAATTTTATATTTTTAAAGAACGTGAATTTTATCTTTTATTCAGAGTTGGGTCTTCCAGCGAAAACGGTACAAATCATATCCGAGACTTTAGAATTTTTTAAAATCAATTTTAATAACTACCACCCATTAAGTATATTTTTTATTGGTTCTTCTTTTAATTTTGTGCCATCAATTACCAATTGATTAGGTATAATAAATTTAGAAAGGACACAAAAAAAATTATCTTTGTCAGAAGAAGGAGAAAATGATGTGTCCCAGCTTCAAATTGTTAGAGTTTTAAATGTGATTTAAAATTAAGCTGAAATGTAACAACAAAATAAATGACATTGTATTGCACAAAAGATGCTTCTGACACCATTTTTGCAGATTATTAAGCAAATGAAAAAAAAATTCCCCAAAAAACACTATTATTTATCCATGTCCCTAGATTTTCTATGTTTCGAATTGTCCACTCTGTTATATGCCTTTTGAAAATAAAATAAACAACTGCCTTCAATCTTATATACATTTTTAAAAATATAAGTGAGCTAATATTTAGAAAAGTGCCAATTTGAGTCCCAAGTGAATTTTCACTAGTATTTCAATAACTAGTTAAAAAAATAATTTTCCCCAGAAAGAAGATAAGTTTTGCTTTCATTTCATCTAATAACATCAGAAAAAACATTTTTTTCTTCAGAAAATATTGTTTTTATACATCAAAAATCAGATCGGTAACGTGTCCCAAGTAGCAAAGCTTAGCATGCAAACAGGTCATGCGCACTTTCTAACTTCCCAAAAAAACGCACTTGTACAAAAAACGATTCTATTTTTACCCCTTTGTTACTATTTTACTTCATTTTTGTTTTAATCGATTCCTGATTTTCTAGCCGATGCGAAATAAGTGTGTCCCAAGTTCCGCCGTCAGAGTGGTAACAATAACTTCCGATCTATGTTTAGGCTCCCAAAATCATTTCCTGCACCTATACCACGTGATACTGAGTACCTGGTGGGATGTTTTATCGAATCGTAATTAAAAATTTGCATTTCTGCATCTAAAATTGTAGGTACGATTTTTAAAGTGATTTTATAAAATGTGTGTCATTTGAGTCATCAGATCGGTAACACGCTCTAAAATGCGTAGTTTTTATTATTTTAAAAATTATTTTATATATAAGTATAGTCCTTTATTACAAGTGAAAAAACCACGTGTTTGATTTCGGTTTAGTGCGATCGACTCGGAAATAAAAAAAAAACTTTGTCAGTTTGTCAGATCGGTAACAGTCAGAGCGGTAACATTGAAAAACAGCGAATATGTTACAGAACTAACTCACACGTTTCAGAATTATAAAAAGCAAAAATCATAGGTTTTAGCCATATATATTGAATATTTTTGTTCTTAAAAAATGAAAAGCAATGAGTTTTAGTACAATTGCTTCATTTGTGGTTTGTATGACCTAACAATAGAAGTTAGTAAAATAAGAAAAATTGACACTGCAGAAATTAAGTTAATTAATTATTATTATTTTATTTATTTATTTATTTATTTTTGGTGCTTCAATTTCTCATAACTTCGTTAAATAACTAGATAATAACTAGCATGCTAAATTTGACTTTCTGATCAAGAAATTAAATTTCCTGCAACTAATTAAAGAAAAGCAAGCAGCAGCGTTGTGTGTTGAAAAAGTTGAAGTTGTGTGCTGTTTCAAAACAAAACAAATGTTTTATTAGCTTGGATTTGGTAATCTCATAATTTATTTTATCTAAAAACCTTATCGCTCATTTTTATTTCCAAGAAATGCTTTTTCTAAATGAATTTTGATTTTTTAGCCTAATATATATATTTTAATGTAATTATCTTAAATCTATGTTAAAAATGCAAGGAAATGATATATTTAGAGATGTTAACGAAGACTGAAAGCATAAACTCAAATATGTAGCTCATATTAACATCAAATCTGTAACATTCATCAGATCTGTAACGGCTTAAAAGTGAGTAATCTCAGGAGGGGGTAAATAACTTCCTTGACCTCCCCCCTTTTATTTTCTGGCATTTAGACCCAATTTAGACTTAAAATCCAATATTATTTTTTTTCTGCAAAAAATTTTTTTTTTCATAAAACTCCAACTTCAAATTGGCACTTTTCTAAATATTGGCTCAGGTAGTATAACTGCCGTGATTAGCTTGCTACATTGAATTATGTAGTCAACAACCAGAGTGAGCCTCATTCTTTTCTTATGATAATTAATTTGAACTATTGTATGTCCACTCTGTAATAGTCGATTTCATGATGAAAAGAACAGATTTTTTCTTGAAATTGCAGACAGAGACTTACAGTTTTAGGCTGTTTATTCCACTTTATGCTTGTTCTGTGATTCAAACTTTTCTTTGTGATTATAAGGATTAACCAAAGTGATCAAAATATTTAAAATCCTTTCATAAATGAGTCGGATACTAGTTATTTATACTTCATTATACACAAATAAGTGGAAACTCAACAAAAAAAAATGATTAGTTGGTGGAAATTGTTTAAACTGATAATCTTAAGTAAAGAGTTTCAGACATGATTTGTACCATTTTCGCTGGAATGACCCAGTTACATACACACATGCAAACAAACAAACGAACTCACATGTAAAACTAATAAAAGCGTATTAAAATACAGAAAGAAGTGGAACTATAAATGTATGAAAATTTTAACTGTATACTTTTAACAACTTTTGCTCTCTTTTCTTACTCTTTGATAGCATTTCAACGACCGATCTTGTCGAGCTCTGATATTTAGCGAAAGAGGCCAACTACGACGCGCATTATAGAACAATCAGGGTATTTTCTGCTTTAAGTGAAGTCTAAAAATGTGGAATAGATTTCGAACTGTATAACCGATCAATAACACCCATGCCTAGATCACGATCAGATATCCCCGGTTCATAACACGAATAACTTGTGTTGTACTTCTTATGCAGCACTTAGAGCAGATTTTATGTTAATCAATAACTAACGTTGAAATATTTCACTATAGCTTTCACTTCACAGAAACGTGTTTTTTTAAATTCTTTAACTATTTCAAGGGGGTGGGGGGACGGATGTACGGTATGGATGGACGGTACGAGAGTGCTCCGCCATTCTACAGAGTCTTTGATTCTACTACCTTCACGTACTAATAGCTGTTCGCCAATCTACAGAGGGTGCATCGTCGACTACGGCGGCGGCTATTCACTTACCACTCTCGACGCAGACTCATTCTGTCCAACCTCATCGTTGGCAGCCAAGTTGGTTAAAAGAATGTTTAGAGAGAAATCATGTTGATTGCCATTTTCAGCAACATATTTTCTAATTAAAGTCGTTCAAAGATGAGACTGGGCAAAATGAGTTCCTCGCAAAATTTTGACTAAGACTCTCAATTCCCAGTGATTCTTGAGGCCATGAAACTTCAGACAGACAAACAAGAACACATTTTAATCTCAATGGAAAATAGAGTCTTCTAAATGTAAAACAGCTCTTTTTAAGTGTTTTTTTAATTTTTACAATAATACTACATTTTAAAGAATGTCAATGTCATTGTTCATTTCTTTCGTAGGTACTTAATTTAAGCAAAACTCATTCCTTTAAATTCCTTTCGAGGCTGTATATTTTTTGCAGAGCTGTAATAGCAGTATGCAATGGGTGCATAGTTTTAATATCTTTAAACTATGTACCCACCATTAAAATAGAATGTAAGGAATAGGGGGCAGTTTGACTCCATTCATAAGACAAAGTTTTACCGAACGATGAATTGCTTTGTGAAAGTAGTTAAAAATAAAGCATTTAATTAGCAGCAGTATTAGAGCAATAGAACAAATTTAGTAAAATTATATACCATTATCATCAATTTTAAGCCATTCTTATCTTCTACATAAACTTTAGTTTGAAGGTAAAAGTACTTTCATCAACTAGTTATGCTTTTGAATTCGAAAAATGTAAGAAAAAAAACGTTCTCTTTATCATTATTTATTTATTTATTTATTTAGCATTCATTTAACTATTCACTAATTTCATAAATTTTTGTATTCCTCATTTGAAATCAGTTTGATTTATTTCTTGTTTATGTTTTGAATTACACGGGCTTATTGAAGATAATAACGTTTGAATGATTCTTTATTACCTGAAGATTTTTTTTATCTGTTTGAATGAAGTTAGCATTTATGTTGAATAAGTGTACTAAAATTCAGAATTTTTTTTTCAGTTCACAAGTAGTTTTTCATATTATTGAAACTTGTGCTACCAAAAACTACGGAAATTAAACAGTAGAAAATGTTAACTCATATAAAGAATGTCCTTTAATAAAACAAATATTTTAAGTTTAAGGTAATGCTTCATCAAATGAAAACCTTATTAAACATGAAAAAAGTTTTTAGAGAGAAATATCTTGTATATATAAAAATGGATGTACGTATATTTGTATGCATATTTGTTTGTTTGTATGTTTGTTCCTTATACAAATCCAGAGTTTTCGTCGGATTTTCATCAAACTTGGCAGACAGGTTCCTTATGCACTAGAATTCACACAGCGGAGTTTTAAAAATTAAAAAAATCCAAAATGCTCAAAATTCAAATTTTTTGTCTCAAATGGCCATTTTCTTTCAATTTTGAATATACAGGGTTTTAGAGATAAGCCTTTAAGTATACAAATTTATAAAATTTAACACATTTAAATCTGAGTATTTTCCAATAAAGATTGCGATTAACAATGAATTATCAATTTATGGCTCACCTATTTCATTTTATCATGAAATAAGTTAAACATAATGCAATACCGGGCAACGCCGCGAAATAAGTTAAGTGTTACATAAAACAAGTTAGAAAAATTCAAGTAGTTAGGGACAGTCAAAAGTGCACCAAGGTTCCCAACGTCTTCATCTCCAATGGATGCTGCTAGGTAATTTTCAGTGGAAAAAAAACTGCTATTGTTAATATCACCTATGCTGTATAATTAGCTCAAATCACGTGTCAAATCGGAGTTAAAAGCTCCTGCCAAAACAGCCCTCCCAAAGTATGAAATAATAAAACCGGAAAGTTGATATGCATTTGACATAATGAAATGTTTTGCCGAAGCTAGATTCGTCATCACCGCCCGCAGAAAAAGAAAATGACAGGTTGCATGCGGCTTCAAAGATTTAAATGTTTTTTGCGCTGATTTGAAAGCAGTCTTTTTGGATACCGGCAACTGGTTTTCTGAGCGGAACAACTAACTTAAGCTAGGCGTGTGCTTCGTTTAAGTTGTTCATTTTTTTTTCGTAGAATGTTGTTTTTTGTTTTAAAATGTTAGATATGATATGAAAAGGTAATTGCTTGTTAAGAAATGAGGCAACGCCTATAAAAGCATTAAAACATCATTGTTAGAGAGTATAAATATTAGTAAATTCCAAGTTGTATGCAAATATGAAAAATGTAAAAGTACGGAAGTTTAAAAACATATAATGAAAATGAAAGAAAGAAAATTAAAATTCGTAAGAAAAAGAAACTCCCTGCACTGTAGAAAATGAATGTTGTTTTTATTGTAAAATACAACTAATTTTCCAGTAATACGCTGTAAAATTTCTACTTTTACTGTAATAAACTGTAAACTTGCTAATTTTACTGTAATAAACTGTAAACTTGCTAATTTTACTGTAATAAACCACAGAATTGCTAATTTTACCTTTTATTGCCGTGCATTTTACAGTTTTAAACTGGAACCTCTGCAACCAGCATTATACTGTTATTTTTACATTATAAAGCAGCTAAATTTTACTGCAGTAAACTGTAAAATTTTCAAATTTACCGAAAGAAACTGTAAAAATGCTTGTTTTAGTTTATTACTGTGCATTTCACAGTTTTAAATTGGAACCTCGGCTGCCAGTATTGTCCTGTAAAAACAACAGTTCGTGTTTCGCAGTGTGTTGTGGCTGTTAAAATGAATAAGTAACCATGGGACAGTCACAATAGCATACGGAGATTTTCATTTTTTATTTTTTGTTCTTTTCATTTTTTCAAACTATTTTCTAAAGGTAGAGCATTATCCTTTGTAAAAATTACACATGATACTGTGAAAGTCAGGTAAATGCTGACTTCGCATAGCAAGGACGTCAATGACAGTCCGAATGTTTCCTAACGGATTACCGCTGAATGACAACATTATCCAACCTTTCATTGTAAAGCATTTAGGGTGAAGTGGGGTAATTGTGTACCTGTTTTGACGAAATTCAACTTCTTCAGTCTCTGGAGGGGAGAGGGTTATTCAGAATTTTATTTTTTTCATATCATCTTTTAGCGGCGTTTCTCTAGATTACAAATCACCCAAAGAATTTTTATAAAACTATTTTTTTCATGGTTGTATTGCTATGTTTTTAAAGCCACCTCCGAAGTACACATTTGCCCCACAAGTTGGGGCAAATGTGTACGCCGCATGAAAATCCTATGCAATTCAGTTGTTTTGCTGTTGGGCCAAATAAGTACAAAAGAGCAGTTAAGGACAAAAAATTCTGTATAGGATTTTTTTATTTCCGAATATTCCAGCGGAAGCTATGCAGTTTTTTTGTTGCCCACCTTCTGTCCTCTCTTAATTGGCACAGTTTACAAAGGTGAAAACAAAGTACAAAGCATAGGAGTAAAGGGTAACAAATGTCTTTAATAGCAAAATTGAAAAGAACATGTCAAAATTTGCATCTTGGAAGGTAAAAAAAAGGAATTATAGAGGCAAGTCCTGGCTTAAATGAGAATAGAAAATTTGAGTGAGACCTCCAGCAACTCTGCTAACCCATGTTGTAGAAGAAAAATTTAACTGGGAATATCAAAACACCTCTTCTTCCAACAGATGGCTCTGGAAACTTGGTGACAATAGCATTGCCATCGATTTCGCTAATATCTTCTGAGTGAGGGTAAGCGAAAGTGTTTTCTCCTTTTTTTTCAATTAATTTATTGTGAGGAGGTCAATCAAACATTTGGGAACAAAAATATAAGCCCTAATAAGATTGTAAAAGTCTAATAAGGAGTGGGTGAATGTGTATTCTATTTAAATTTTGTTTGTGGTAAATCTGTACTGTAGTACACATTTGCCCCAGGAGAAAATACACATTTACCCCGTGACTGAAAACAAACCGGGGTAAATGTATACCCCAACATTATGTACAGGTAAACATTAATTTAACTAATCTGCAGCCATTAATGAAGAAAACAACTTACCTTCAAGTGATTTATCCAAGAACTAATCAAATCTAGCTGAAAAATGGTGATCCTGCAGCATTGTAAACAAAAGTCCACGAAATGTGATTCATAACGAAAAAAAACACCTGACGAAATGGAGGCAGATTGACAAAGCCTTATTATCTGGACATAGGTACAGCCATCTGAGAAATGATCCCTGAACTACAGGCTTCCAAATGACGACGCCACTAGATAGCAGCTAGCTTCAGTTTTTCCTCCTTTTTTCAAATGAGTACACATTTGCCACAAGTACGCAATTACCCCACTTCACCCTACTACTAGGTGATTCTCAAAATTGGAGAGAATTCGTTCGTTATTTGAACCGAAACGTAACACTTTTTAACTACTAAGGATTTTTAGATTTTGCTTAAGAAGAAAACCATAAATAATGTTACACAATGAAAAAGGGACGGAAGGGGTGTCATGAAATTGTGACAGTTTGAGAAAGTTGAAGGAGGCTAAACAAGCAATATGATACAGCGCATTCTAGTTGAAATAAAAGTATTTTCTTGAGAATGTTGATGTAATGTAGCGTGACATGTAAAAAGGGGGGAGGGGGTAAGGTGATGTTGTACATCTGGTGACAGGGGTTTCCCATGTGTTAAAAAAAAGTGCCATCACTTATGCACAGGTACTATAAAAAAAATCTTTTTCAGGTTTGTAAATTTTCTCGTACAGAAGAACGTGAAAAATCTGAACTAATTGGGACCACATGCGATTCATATCTTCCAATTGTTTGGACTTTTAAAAGTAACCAGAAAAAAAGAAGAAATAAAGTACCATTAAGGGATAGAAATATGTCATTTTGTCAAATAAAGCGGTTAGATAGTTTGTGTGGACATAACATGGAATACAATATAAAACGCTACAGTATATTTTTTTAAAGCAAGAATGTATTATCGTTGCGTACTGAACGTAAGGAAAAAATAAAAAGTAAATACCATACTGTAAGTACTGTGAAGAACTATTATAGGCCATTATTCCATGAGAAAGCCACCATCTTGCTCCGCACTTGACGCGCATGTATTTCATTTAAAAGTAGTGGTTTTAAAGGGAGTGAACAAAATTTTGTGGGTTAAGAAATCACAAACCGGAGTGAGACTTCTTAGGCAACGAACTATATTCATAACATTTTAAAATAACTACTTTTTAATGAAATATATGAGCGTAACGAGCGGGAAAAAATAGCGGCATTTTCATGGAATAGCCCTTATAAAAAAATAAAATAAAGAAAATTGAATAAACTTCTAGAAAATACAGACTTCACACGAAGATAGTGGAACAAATTTCTGTAAGGAAAAATTGACTCATTAAAATTAAAAACAAAATCACTGACTTTATGCTGAAGAGCTTAAAAATGTGGATTCGAATTTTTGACGTTCAACAATATTATGTAAAAAAAGATTAAAAGCGCTTTGTAGCCTATACATCTCAGTAGAAATGTTTCACAAAACAATATGCTGGACAGAAAGTCCTATACATTGTTCTGAATTTACAAGTGAATTTCTACGGCTTCATGATCGTCAAACTTCTACCACGCTGGCACTAGGTTTCCATCTGATACCATGGACATCACTACTCCCTCTGTTCTCGGATGAGTAACCTTACTAGGAATGGCAATCTCCCACACTATCCCCTGCCCAACCAGTGGCTTGCCGATATAATGGGCCTCACCCCGAGGCCTATGACCTTCTCGCTTTTAGCGACTTTCTCCATCCCTGCCGGCAAGATAAGGTTGCTGGTTAGGCGCCCTTGAAGACCCCTATCATGTTAGGATTGGCTCTAACAGCAGTTCTCTTCCTTACCCACTTCCGGCACGAAGTGAGTACAAAGCGTGGGGCAGGTCCCTCGCTCTGCTATTTCCTACGTTTTGTATCTCTAAACTTTGGTAAATTTGCACTTACATTTTGCCTAGTCCTTCCATTTGCTTCATGTCAGCTCAATCATGATATCTCACTTAAACAGCGAAAAAAAGCTTCGTTCAAACGCATTTTTTCTCAATGATCGTATATCTTTTGTCATTTGCATTGAGACAAAATGAAACCTTATCTAAAACTTATAAGCACTGCGTGCTGATAATCTATCAGCTGTTGTACACCCCGACCCGGAAGTCGAGCCCAGTGGTTACTAAGAATCATTATGGAAGCATTATGCAACAATACCAAATCCGAATGGATGGTGGGTCTTTCCAAGGGCCAGCAAGTCATCCCGCGGAAGCAGTTATCGAGCGCAATCTGCTTCGGGCCACGTAATAATGGTTCACTGTTGTGACTCGAAACTGTGGCATCGCAAGGTTGAGATCTGATTTCGGAAAATGAAAGGGGAGAAAGTGGGGCACTGGGGGAAATGCCGGTGGAAGGGGAAAGCGAAGCGGTTTTAGAGGTTTTGAAAGGAGCGGAAAGAAATTCGGAAGATGACGAAATAGAATTCGATTTCGGGATGGGTGAATGAAAGAAGAAACTTACTTTTTTGAATTAAAAGCGTGGTGTTTGTGTGTATGTGAGCATTCTTTTTTTTCACAGAGCATTTTTCATCTCATTTTCTATCTTTACTTACTCTTATTATTTTAATTGCGATGTTTTAAACAAGAAAAGTAATAACATAAATGAACGAAAATTTATGCTATGGTTAACAACCTGGAAGTACTTTCTCTTTTCGCAGTTCAACCGACCATTGGAAGGAAAATTAAAAAAAAAAAATTGTGTAGTAGCATTTCACAAAAGTCAAAATAGCAATTATTAAACATATTAGACAGTAAACCAAAGAACATGCATTTTATCTTATTTGAAAAAGAAAAAAAAAACGCATTGAATTAATACCATTTTGATTTGACTTCGAAAATATCTATATCTATATCAATAAATAAATATAAATTGACTAGCTACATTTGACGTGCTTGGTTTTTAGTGGATCGGGCCATATTTCTAGTAGCAGCTTTATCTCGGTTTCTGCAGATTTGATTTCATCTCTACCTATTTCAAATATCAGGGAAAGGGTTAGTTATTTTTATTCATTTCAATTTTAATATTGCTTTTGGAGTATTTTGAGATTATATTTATTCTTTTGAAAATAATTCACGCCCACGGAGCCCTTGATTTGAATTTAAAAAAGTCTGGGAAATATCATTAAGTAAGAAGAGTTAATTTTTGAATTTTAAAACCAACCTGCTATCTTTCTTCTATGATGCTCCTCACGGATTAACATTGAGTACAAAAAAAAAAAAAAAACCCACTGAAGTCTTTTTAAGTATATGAAACCAAGTAAAATGCCGTTTAAAATTATGTTACAGTCCATGTTTAATAGACGTGATTAACGACAATTATTTCGAAGAGTTTAATCATCAAATCTTTATACCCCGCTAGTAAATAAAAATAAAAAATAAAAATAAAAATAAAAATAAAAATAAAAATAAAGGAAACTTGAAAAAAAAAAAGTTGGTTAATTTTAGTTGCCAATTTCTCGTGATGAATTCCGTCTTTGTACCTTAGGTAACGTGGCTTAAGGTGACACAGGACTATCATTTCTAACTTTTCTATTTTTTAATGAAACTTCTTGAAATTTTATCAGACTATATGTTTTCCATTATTAAACAGACTCGCCAAGTTTCATGTCAGTACTTCAATAATTAAAAATTTTAATTTTTTTTTAAAAGTATGTTTTTGAAACAAAGTGCGCGTCTCAATTTTACATTTGTACACTAAATTGTAGTTTTAAAATATTTTTTAGACTTGTGTAAACATTTTGTTGGGAATATTGAATCATTTTTTTGCTTTAAATTTTTTTAAATCTAAAAAGATACAATATTAGGCTATTTTTTGCAAAAAAAGACCCCGTTTAGCGTCAAAAAATGCCTTGGAATAAATACAAAAATGAAAAATAATTGAAAAAAATTCCCAACAAAGTGTTGTAGACATCCATATGGTGCTACCATTCAATTTTCAGAAATATAGGTTTAAAATTACAACGCGCACTTCAATATCACCAAGTGTTATCATACGTAAAATTAGCTTTTGAGAAGATACAGATTTTTAGCTTTTTAATAAAAAACTAATCGAAAAGTTAAAAATTTTGCTTATATTTGTAACATATTATTAAATGAAAATCAATCTACCTCAAGTGTTGCTTAGACAGAGCTCTCTGATTTAAATAAGTAAAAATAAAAAAAAGCAAAATTTTGACCGATTTTCACGATTTTGAAAGCCCTGTGTCACCTTAAAGAAGGTATGACCTTCATTAGGAGCAGTGTTCTGTTGCTGCCATTATTAAAATACCAAGCATTCATTTTCCCATACCTCAAATAAAACGCTGAATTGCGCAAAATATGTGATGCTTATTTTAAAGACTTGTTAATTTGTGCACTTTTCATTTATTTTTCAAACCTTATAACGAATAAGTGATTGATTAGTTTCTTCCTTCCTTAAGGCTGAGAAGTGGAATAGAAAACGGATTATGGGCAACCAGGAAAAGTGGAGTTTCGATTTTGTCACAAAACTCAGCGTGGAATTAATTCATGTATTGCGTGCGAATTACACAAGACTTCGCCTTGCATCATGAGTTCGTTTCTCGTACTCAATGAAAAACGCGCAGTTCTTTGAGTATAAACATTAGACTTCCAAATTATGTAACTTTAAATACAGAATCATATTAATGTTAAATAAGATTCCAGAAAATAGGTTCGGAATTAATGGAAACGAAATTACTTTCATTAAAGATTTGCTTCATGGCTCGAAATAAAATAAGACAGGACTCTCACTAGAATGTTGGTTTGGGTAGGGGTAGGTAGGAGCTTTTGAGTGAACAAAATAGAATTATTTGAAACGAAAAGCACAGTTGAAGCTGAGAAAAAAAAATGCAACGGCAGATTTTAATTAACTGAAATAACTGGATCTTTTTTACGTGATCTATTAGTTATACATAAAAATTGACATAATCAGGTCAATAAAATATGACAAGCAGACAAGCAAGGTAAAGGGCCTCTAACAGGAGGTGTGGTTTGAGCTGGAAAGGGATTTAACTTCCGTTCAGAATATTTGGTTTCAATACGTATTGCCAATCCTAGTGTGTTAATTCATGTGAGGATATTTTAAGATCCCATGAAAAATATTCTCGCTAGTTAGTAACGACCAATTCAGTAGGAAAAAATTCTGACAGAAGTTGTCTGAATTAATTGCTAAGACTTAATAATAATAATGGTAATGATAATAATGAAATAGTGACAGCGTTTAACTACACCACTCCGTGAAGTAGGGTTGACTTATAGATCTAAGTTTTCTGTGAGAGTTTAATACATAAAACTAGTTGTAAATAAATGACGAATATGTTCAATATACAAACTAGCGAAAAAGAAAACGGAAAAAATTTCGAGAAAAATCAGGTTTTAAAAATTAATAAATAAAAAATCCCTTTGATAACTTTTTGTTTCTGAAAGCGGTTATGCTACAGTAGAGTATAGCAAAAACCACTTTCACACAAAGGGTTGATTTTCGAGAATTAGAAATCAGAATCATTGGAACTTTTATATTAAGAGAAGAGGAATTTTCTTTCACTATTCCTTGAAAAAAAAAAAAAAAAAACAGTAGAAGTATTTCCACTTAAATAATTTCTATCAACTTTTAAAGACTTATTTTTTTCTTGTCTAACTAAAAGCTTTTCTGAATACTTATTTTTATGTGCTGGTGACAGTTGGGCACAGAAAATTAGGATATCAGAAAAAGCTCTGTTCACTCGGTTGTGAAATGCTGCATGGAGTTTTCAATTATGCCCAGCATGCATTGTATTTAACGGGCCTAACGCATTAATTTATAGGCCTTTTTTTAATTAACATTTTAAAATTAGGTGGTGTCAAATAAAACCGACATTTTCATTGTTTTTCTATAAACTGGTTGGCCTTCGTACCGAAACCTGTTAATTCTTTCACGCCCGAAAGCGAAAGTAGAATCAAATATCTTCCACTTAAAATAGACATTTTCTCACGTACTGTTCCTTATTACTTCTTTTATTGGAGAAATTTTTAGGAAATATTAAAAGGAAGATTACGTTTTTAAGTCACAGTAGACTTTACGGCCGGATCCTCTCGCACCTGTTAACGTAAGCTTCTCGCTAGAGATTCAATGCTGGCCAGTTTTAGCTTTTTTGTATTAAATATTTAGAATTTAATTTGGAATGTAGTTTTTAAAAAAAAAAGAAAAAACTTTCATGCTTATCATTAAAGGCTTTTCCCTCTTTTTGATAAAGTTTGCTTTTTCCGAAAAAATAAATAAACGTATGAAATTAATAGCGATTTTTTTTACGTTCAAAACATACACATGCATGCATACATACATAATAACTATACACATTTAAGTTCATAGACTTGACATCAGTAGATTATTATTACTGGCTTGTGTTCAAAAGTTATTTACATTAAAATCACATGGATAGAAAACGTACGAACAATAAGCACGGACATAAAAAGTTAACATTAACAAAATAATTAATTATAAATCATATTTATATTTGCAACGATTTCTGGTGTCGGATTAATACAAAGACAATCTACAGAGCAAAATGCTAATTCATTTATACTTTCCTCTTTTCTGCTTCTCAGAGTAGAGCGTTATTTTGTAATTATTACTCATCTGGATGGGTGTTATCACCCCTCTTAATGCGTAATATTTTAATCTTAGCATTCACAATTGATCAGAAATTAGTTTTTTGAATTTCTTTTCATTTTTTTTTTTACTTGCCGACAGTACTTTCTCAACTAATGTTAACGCAAGAACATAGATTACAGGCTCTAAAAATATTTTAAATACATATACGAGAACAGTTATATGTCAACAACACTTAAAATATGCCCTAAAAATTTGAAAATATTTTTAACTTACGTACGTTAAAATTATCGCATCTGAATGGAGAATGTGATACGAAAAATAGACTTTCTGTTTTTACGTTTTGTTCATTAGAAACCCATTAGATATTTAATCAACGAGTACTCGTATTCCAGATAGCTATCTGAACACTTTATGAATAATTTTATTTTCTTATTGACTACCGGACGAGCAGTATTAATTTCCCCGATATGCTTTCCACGATCCATCCTGCTTTTCATTCTTTATGAATAACAATAGATTTGGTTTATTTTTTTTTACTGAAAAAAATGGGTATGAAACATATTAAAAACTCCATAATATGTGCTTTTTCTTTTAAATTTGTCGTTTCTATGAATTTATATACACTAACGTCAAGGCAAGCGTAATTATTCAATTGCATATACACATTGGAATTTGCATAAACTCTGAACTTTAAGTATAACTCAAGTTCTGTGGGAGTTAAAGTTGCATTTCGGTTTTAAAGATAACAGTAAGTTCTTTATTTTCTTCTCTTGATAGTGTTTTTCTGCAAGTTTTGGGAAAAAATGTGTGACTTTTTAAATGTATTTTAATGAATACATTCAAAAAGTGGGTACTAATGGAATACATCCATTTTAGAGTGGGAACATAAAGGATCCAGCAGTTGCAGTAAATGTAGAAAACTTTTATACTATTTTTGCTAAAAATCTTCATTAACCTACAGTAATGATCCCTTTATTTTTCCAATCTGAGAAATTTTGGATTCACTCATTCAAACACATTGAAAATCATACATTTTTTCTCCAAACAAGATTTTCAGGCATTGAACATGAGTTACCTCGCGGCATAAATATCGTTTGCTGCGTTTAGTATGCTAACTAGACTGAGAAATGAATTTCCGGAAAACTGGCGCCCACTTAAAAGGTTGGTCTGAGTCAATTCGAAATTGTGACACTCTTGCTAGCCGACTTATAAAACAAACAAAAAAAAAAAACTGTTACTCTTGGTTCATTATTTACTTGGTAAAGTCACCGGAGCGAATCTTGAAACATTGTATCTTTGACATGGAAGAAAAACGTAATATGTCTGGGAGAGAAGGGTTTTCCTCAATTGTTGATTTCAATTATGTTTTCTTTTCTTTACTTTTTTTTCTTATCAAGAGCACCCAAACATGCCATTTATTTAGTTATTTTTCACGTGCTTCATTTCTTTTGTCTCTTTTCCGCCAAATCTTTTCTGTTTCAATTTCGCTCATTCAAATAGGTTTAAATTACCTTAACTGCAAAACTATCTATTGATCAGCATTTAAAATGATTGCTGAGTGATCTTCTAATTATAATAATGTTTATTTATTGATTGTTTGTTCTTTTACAATGTTAGCCCTTCCACTGATCTAATGTTGGAAATGTTTTCCCGCCAAAATTATATTTTCGGTATTTTTCTGATGTTACGAATGTCCCATATTATGTTAAGTTATGAAAAAATTGTGAAATTATTTCGTTTTTTCATTTTTTTTCTTTATTAATTAATTAATTTATTTATTTTTATACTTTAATTACGATAACATTTTCATTATTCTTCTAAGTGTTTAAGTTTCTGCTTATAATTTTGAACGCATTAGGTTTTTTCAGAAATGTCATTTTTTCAACCATCTCATTTTAACTGTATTAACAGTGCAATTTCCTTCGTCTTCTTTGCATTCAATCTTTTTTTTTTAATTTTGAATTCACCCGTTGCAACAAATTATTTTCTTTCACCCTTACCAGGTAAAGTCTACGAACTACAGTTACCGGTTCTTCGCCGTGGAAACTCTTAATTTTCTCAAAAAAAAAAAAAAAAGCAACAAGAACATTATTCCAATCAAGCTAAATAACTGACTTTTCTTAAGGCATAATAATCGATTCGTATTTGAAAGTATTGCTTTGTCTTTTCCTAAAGTACGATCAAATCGATTCGTATTAAGCAAGTCATCCACATAACACAGAGTTTTTCTTCTTTTTTTTTTCCAACCGAGAACTTTGTAATTTCTGTATATCAGGGTCAGAGTCTGGGGCGGATATAAGGGATGGGTGATGGGGGCGATCTCCCCTCCCTTGGGGGACCCTTAATCGGTAATTTTTGGATATTAAAGTTTTAAAAATGCAATTTTACAGGAGTTTTTAATGAAGGCAGGGCAAGAAATTTTGGGACTCTCCCCCAGTAATTTTTCAGAATCGAAGTCCGAAACTTTTGTGATCAATGTTTGTAAACATGTACGCATAGTAAAAAGTTCGAAATATCAATCGCCCCACCTTTGAAAAATTTCTGGAGCCGCCTTTGGTCAGAGTAAAGTAAGTTCAAAAGTTACGAATTTCGGGTTATTAGTGCGTTTTGCGTAGAATCTCACTCCGAATAGGGCCTGTTATTCTAAAAAAATAATAACTCCTTTACAATCATTTATCGATATTAAATGAAAGTGAATCCCAATCTTTGGAAGCAACACTCTCTTTTACTCTCTTCTGTAAAAAAGTGTTAATCTGGTTTGAGGTACATATTATTTTCTATCCAGCACGTCATTATATTCATTGTACATAATTCTAAAGCACAATCACTGGTAAACAGAAAACTATTACAAAACTTTATTATGGCTTAAAACGCTTGAAATTTGGTTGTTCGGTATTTTTAAAAAATATTTTGTCTTTCTGATTTTTTTCTCCTACTTTTTGATTGATTTAAAAATATTTAACAGTTAGAGAAAATAGAAATGTATTTTAATTTTAAAAAAATCTTTTTTTTTTCGTATTATATTTTGACACTTGTATTATTTAAAAGCCTAAAAAACATCTAAAACTTTTCAACAAAGTAAGGGAAAATTTTTCAATTTTCTTTTTTAAAATGTAACTGCTGATAGAAGAGGAGGTACTGCGCTCAATAAAAATCTTCCCTATAGTAACATCTCCGTTAAAAGTGGTTAAATATGTATTAAGAAACATCGATCTATGAATCTTTAATTTACCTAAGATTTATAAATGGTATCTAATACTTTAAAAATAGATTCGATATACGAGCCAATATTTTGAAAAGTACCAATTTGAAGTTGGAGTTTTCTGATTAAAAAAAAATTTTTGTAGAAAAAAATTAATATTGGATTCTAAGTCTAAATTGGGTCTAAATGCAAGAAAAAAAAAGGGGGGAGGTCAAGGAAGTTATTTACCCCCCTCCTTAGATTACTCACTTTTAAGCCGTTACAGATCTGATGAGTGTTACAGATCTGATGTTAATATGAGATACATATCTGAGTTTATGCTTTCAGTCTTCATTAACATCTCTAAAAATGATATCATTTCCTTGCGTTTTTAACATAGAATTAAGATAATTATATTAATATATATATATATTAGCTAAAAAATCAAATTTTATTATAAAAAAGAATTTCTTGGAAATAAAAATGAGCGATGAGGTTTTTAAATAAAATAAACTATGAGATTACCAAATCTAAGCTAATAAAACATTTGTTTTGTTTTGAAACAATACACAGCTTCAACTTTTTCAACACACAACTCTGCTGCTTGCTTTTCTTTAATTAGTTGCAGGAAATTTAATTTCTTGATTAGAAATTCAAATTTAGCATGCTAGTTATTATCTAGTTATTTAGCGAAGTTATGAGAAATTGAAGCACCAAAAAAATAAATAAATATAATAATAATAATTAATTAACTTAATTTCTGTAGTGTCAATTTTTCTTATTGTACTAACTTGTATTGTCAGGTCATAAAAACCACAAATGAAGCAATTGAAGGGTCAGGGGGAAAAACCACGGTAGTCACATTTGATTCATTTTGAGAAAAACGAAATTTAAACTTCACGAACTCATAAACTTCCTCAATATACTTGTTCTAAAATGACAATAATACATGGACTACAGTTTTTTTTCACGAATATTGCATATACTAAACGAAATTACACTTATTTTTCTAACAGGTGGTAGCATCAGTTTAAATTCAACAAAAAGTGGACTACCGTGGTTTTTCCCCCTGACCCTTCAATTGTACTAAAACTCATTGCTTTTCATTTTTTAAGAAAAAAATATTCAATATATGGCTAAAACCTAAGATTTTTGCTTTTTAATCATTCTGAAACGTGAGAATTAGTTCGGTAACATATTCGCTGTTTCTCAATGTTTTCCGCTCTGACTGTCACCGATCTGACAAACCGACAAAGTTTTTTTTTTAATTTCCGAGTCGATCCCGCTAAACCAAAATCAAACACTTGGTTTTTTCACTTGCAATATAGGACTATACTTTTTCTAAAATAACTTTTAAAATAATAAAAACTGCGTATTTTAGCTCGTGTTACCAATCTGATGACTTAAATGACACACATTTTATAAATCACTTTAAAAAATCTTACCTGCAATTTTAGATGCAGAAATGCAAATTTTTAATTACGATGCGATAAAACATCACACCAGGTACTCAGTATCACGTGGTATCGGTGCAGGGAATGATTTTGGGGGCCTAAATATAGATCGGAAGTTATTGTTACCGCTCTGACGCGGAACTGAGGGACACGCCTATTTCGCATTCCCTAGAAAATCAGAAATCGATTAAAACAAAAAAGAAGTAAAATATTAACAAAGGGGTGAAAATGGAATCGTTTTTTGTGCAAGGGCGTTTTTTTGGTAAGTTAGAAAGTGCGCTTAAGCTGTTTGCATGCTAAGCTTTGCTACTGGGGACACGTTACCGATCTGATTTTTGATGTATAAAACAAATATTTTCTGAAGAAAAAAAAATCTGATATTATTGGATGAAATGAAAGCAAAACCTTGTCTTCTTTCTGGGGAAATTTATTCTTTTAACTAATTATTGAAATACTAGTGAAAATTTACTTGGGACTCAAATTGGCACTTTTCTAAATATTAGCTCATACATTAAATTGGCAATAAAAGTTTCACTGCATACGTTCATTTTTAGTGTAAAAAAGTATTATTTCTAATTTTCCTACACATTTATTTGATTATTAGTATATTTATATTAAAACTTTATCGAGAAAATTATTTTTAGATCCAGGTATCACTATTTAAATACTGCAGTTTTTCAAGGTTTAAATTAAAATTTCCAAAAGTATTAAATGGAAACGAAAGAAAACAGATTAATGTTATAATATTATATGACTAAAATTTCTCACCTAACATCGTGTATATGAATGATAATATTACATCTAAATTTTGCGAAACAGTTTGATAAAAGTTACTAACTAGTAATCTAAACTAGAAAAAGAGCTATTCCATAGAAAAGCGGACAAGTTGTCCCGTACGTGACAGCTGATATATTTTATCCAAAAATAATAATTTAAAAAAGCATAAAGCTAAACTTTGTTACTTAAAAAATCACATTGCATATGAAGATATCGTGAGCAAAAAAAAATATTAGTTCCTGGCTAAAGATATTATTTTTCAATGATATATATATTTTATTTTCTTCCGGGAGGAACAAAATGGCTGCTTTTTCAAGCGAAACGGCAAAAAATATAAAAACCGATGTCAATAATATATCCGAATAATAACTGACCAGTGGAACATAATTCATTGATAGACAAAAGTATTATGCACTGGAACTAGAAATAAAGTGTAGAAATTTATTTTTTAAATGATGAGTGAATAACGCATTACTCTCGTCGCTTAAAATTGTAAAAACAAAAAGTTAACAAAAAAAGAAATGGGAGTACAGTATACTTAGCATCTATTTATCAGGTTTTTTTATTTTAAATCTCAATTCATTTATTCTTTGTTTCATTTCATCCGATATTAGGGAAAACTCCGAAAATTATAATCGAAAATTATGAATTATTAATATGTTGTTGTAAGCGTTAGAAAATTGTTATAGCGTTAACTGTAGTATGAAGTGAAGTAAACCGCGATGATAATTGCGTGCATGTTTCTGCTTTGCGTACTCTCAATTTTTCTTTTTTTTAATTTGTGCAAAGTTATATTTAACTTCATGCTTGTTTTTTCATAGTGTTTTTTATTCGTAAAATTTTTTGTAGAAACTTAAGATACAGAAAATTAATTAGAGTTTGAAAAAAAGTTGAGACGAAATTTTTCAGTATCCCGCTAAGACACGCAACTTGAAAATTAGTTAAAGTGTACTAGCTATTTTTACTTATTTATTTATTCTTTTGCAATTTCAAGTTGATCTTCAGAGACGTACAAAATAGTGTGATAAAAAGTTAGATCAAACGGTAAAATAAAATTAATGTTATAGCACTCCAGTGTGGTGATATAAGTTCAACTTTCTGCACATAATACGGGCGAGACAAAAACTAAAATGGGAGGAAAAAAACCTCCAAGAGAAATTAAATGCTTAGGTAATTGTTTATATCGTGTTTTCTCATCTTTTTCATGTTTACAATTTTAAACCCGCAAATCGCAAGCTTTTGTACAACATATAGGAAAATAATTCCATTTTTTAAAGTGATATATATTTTTAAAATTTATTTTAACCATGCATTTCTTTTCCAACAAAAAATATACTTTTTGCTACTTGAACAGTGGTTGTTTTTTCATTCATTTGTTTATTATTTTTTTTTATTCAAAAAAGTAGCGTGACAAATTATCGTTGATTTTTTTATTTTCTATAAAGGTTATTGAAATTACTACATTATCATAGTATAATAATTCATGGCGCTTTTACTATTTTTCATTTGTAACCAATATTTATATTAAATTTTGCAAGCGGAAATTTTTTTAGTAAAAAATTGTTAAATCCTCAATTTCCTTCAAACAAAAAATTTGGCATTGCAGGGCATGTTGTAGTAAAAAGATAAAAATAATAATGAATCTAAAATTGTTATTTAAAGAATACGTAAATTATTCATTAGAAGGGGGGGCAGAAGAAAAAAAAATAATAAAACAATGTAGCTTCGACTCATTTTTGTCAAATTCAACTAATATTCAACAGACATTGTTGTACTTATTTCTTTGAAATATTATTTAATCATGAAATGTATAATAGAATATTTTTACTTACTGACGTTATGATGCACTATCTGGTTGCGGCACACTGCCTTAACGATAGCGAATGCAACTCCTAGGGGTGATGCTTTGGATCCAGGGGCTTCCCATAAGACACTCGTCGAGTCCCTGAATTTAATGTAAAAAAAAGTCAAAGCGAAGGCGACTATAAAAATTATAGCAGCCCACCATAAGGATCTGTAAGAATAAACTGTAATAAAAGAACTTAAGGGCAATGGAATGAATGCAGTTTCCACACCCATCGCCAGATGAGTTCAGGGAACTATCCCGAGTTTTTTTCTTTTTTCGCTTAAAAATTCGTACGACTAACCCGATCTGTAACGGTAGCTGACTTTCCCCGTCAACTGAAAGTAAAAGCGTTTAAGAGTTGGCGGTAAGATTCAGTTAGCCGCCTGACATCATTCGGCGCATGCCCAGTAGACCGACGTCCTCCTTTCACTTTTCTTTGCAGCGGAGATCCGACCAATCGCGTGGTTTCGGTATTGAGAGAATTTTGCTCTTTTTCTTCTTCGCCGATTCAGTCCGCGAAAAATAATTTTTATTAGTTGGAGATATTTAGTGACAACGGAAGTTGTTTTCTTTTTAAAAGAAAATGAATCAATGGCGAAAATGAATTAAGGAACTTAAATTAAAGAAAAATTTTTAACTCTTTCGTAAGGGCTCCGATATTGACATAAATTTTGAGAAACTAGGGGAATGTGGGACAAAGTGAAATAAGAATATTCAAATTCCTATTTCAAAATCAACAAATTGGAAAAAAATTTTATGAAACTCGGTGTACATAAAGAAGGAATATTATATTTTGTTATACAACTATTGTTGAAAGATTATTTTTTATTTTTGGCAGCTATTTTGCATCCGCAAAAAATTGTGAAAGTTTTTCACCTCAAAAAACCTTGGGGCAAAAGGAAAAATAGAATATTTTTGTAATGACTCTTTTTTCATTTAATGAGTTATTGTAATTTTAATCAAATTAATACGTAAATAAACAAATAAATGAATTATTAATGAAAAAATAAACGAAAAAATGAATATACTAATGAATAAATTAATTAATATATATGGGTAAAATAAATGAGTGAATAAAATAAAGAATGAATAGCTAAATAAGTGAATAAATGAATAAATAGATGAATTAATAAGTAAAAGAATATGAATAAATTAATAAATGAAGAAATACATGTGTTTTTTAGTAAATGAACGCATAAGCATATTAAATTAACTATTTCACTTTGCCCCATCAACTTCGAGCCACGTGCACTTGAATAATTACATTGAACATTTAAAATCAAAACCAGCTTAATATATGAAAAAAAAACGGCACTGGAAATCCGTAGATCTGAATTAATAGTTTAAATCGGTGGTTCTCAACCTTTTTACTGCTACCGCCCCCTTTAGGGTTGAAAATTTTTTCATCGCCCCCTTTACGGAGGAACATAAAAGTGGTGGAGGGGGGGTTTTCTTTACAGGTTTAACTCTATAATTTTGCCCAAAAAGATGGTTGAAAAATGACTATAGAGTGAAAAACCACATGCTTATTTTTTTTTCTTTAAGATAATGTTTAGAAAAAGCGGGCGTTTTTCCCCCTCTGAAAAGCTGTGTCAGTAACCACCAAGTGCCTAGAATAGGCCATTAAATGAGGGACCCATTTTAAGGTAAATAAGAACAACACGGTTTGAAATAAAAATGCACCGTTTTTTCAACATTTTGTTTGAAAATCAATATATTTTGAAAAAACACTACGTTCAAATAGTTCCTGAACAGTCTGATCCCAAACAGTAGTTCTCTTATTTACTTGCAACTATGCAATACGCATCCCTTATTTATTACGTACGGATGTAAGATTTTACTGCAGAAATGCAATAAAAAAGCCGGACCTTCCATTTTTCCCAGTAGGGACTAAGACTTGAAACTATGCCCCGTTGTACCTGTCACCTTTAAAGATTATAAATCAAGTTTTAATTAAAAAAAAAAAACTGGTATAAGTTGAATTTACAAAATACAAGACAAGCTCAATTCAAAAAAAATCTATTTGATTAATTTATTCCTTTGAAGAAGTTAGATAAGATAACAAAAGTTATAAGTATGCCTTTGGCGGCATCAGAGTAAAGACGGCGGTAAAATATCGGGTATATCCCCCGAAATTAGTTTTGAAAATAATGTCTTTAAAATGCTGTTTCTTTAATTTTAGGTTTCGTGGTGTTGAGACTTAAGTTCAGATTCCTCCCCCGGTGAAACATTTAAAATTGATGAAATTTTAGGCAATTTTTGGGAACATTAACAAGGGAGAAAGAGGTCTCTTGTAAAGATTTTTTACAATTGAAGTTATTTAAAAGCTAAGTTTAAGTTTAGTAATGTTAGGGAGTCAGAGCTCCTTCCAGCGTTCTCCGAAATTGAAGTATAAAAAATGTAAAATTTAAACTATTTTTGTTGATGAAGAGGGAATGGTCAAGGTTCGGGAGTTTTCTTCAGAATTTTGATTCACATTGCACCGTGAAAAATGCGATTGTTACCTACCTTGGATGTTGTTAAGGAGAATGCTCTAACGACATAATAAGTCCGTCAAGTAAGTGGCTCTCAAATTCAAGTGCTATTGGCAAATTTTAGGATACCCTTCATGACGTTAGGTCCGGGAGATATCCAAAGAAAATAAATTTTTAATCTATCCCTTGATGATATAAGAGATAAGGGTTTCCTGCTGCTCTCACATAAAACATGTCTTCAACAACATTTGAAAATATACCCATCGCCCCCTTACCGCCCAAAATCTGTCTACCGCCCCCCTACCGCCCAAAATATCTTCACCGCCCCTCAACATCTTCTCACCGCCCACCGGGGGGCGGTATCGCCCCCGTTGAGAACCACTGGTTTAAATCGTAACTACAAAAATTTTATCGTTTTATTATAACAAGAAATATTTTTGAAAACATATGAATATTACAATAAAGGTATCAAATTTTAAAAATCACTTGAATAATTTTTTTCGTTGATGTTTGGAGCTATTTATTTTTTGACAGGAATTAACTGTATGTTTAAGATCTTAATATTGCTAGATAGAAGGCGCTGCCAACTGTGAATACATTTTACCACTCCGTTAAATTTCATTAATTGATGTTTGGGTATATTAATGCCTAATAAATACAATACTAGTGTACTTATCAGTAACAATTAATATATCTTTCGTTGAAAGTTTTTTTTTTTTTATTTTATTCTCTTTTTTTGTTTTGTTTGAGAAATTTTGAAGTTTCGCAGAATCAAAGTAACAGTGTATGCATAATTCTGTACCTCATAACCAGACTAACGCAAGTCCATTTTCGTCATTTTTCGGTAAAGGGGAAAAACGATTGTCGAATACATCGTTTTTCCCCTCTACTGAAAAATGACGAAAATGGACTTACGTTAGTCTGGTTCTGAGGTACAGAATTTAGGAGACGAAATGAAGCAAAATATACTAATATAGAAACAAAAAGTAAAAAAGATAGGAACTGTTAGTGATAAGTGCACTATTTTTGTAACTCTTGGGCATTAGTATACTCGAACATCAATTAATGAAATTACAAGAGAAATTATAAGGTCATTTTCAAAAATTTATTAAACAAGTTATGGGCAGAAACACGTACATCAATGTATATCCACTCATAAAATATTAAAGAGGTTCAATTGAGTCAATTTTTAGATTTTCAAAAGATGGTCTTTTTGAATAATCTCACTTCGAAAATTGCGAATTTTTAGAAAATTTTAAAATTTCAAATTAGATTTTCTTGGCTCTGTGCATCAAAGGATTACAATAAAATATGGTGTGAAATTACCATGTAAGGGCTTCAGACTGCCATCTTCGTTGCAAAAAAAAAAATTTTTTTTTCATTAAAAAAAATCACTAAACCAGTGAAAATCCTCGATAAGATTATTTTTAAAAAATCATAAAATGTGATCTGAGCAAAAACACGGGATTTAGTGTATACCCAGTTGTCAGGCACTGAAAGGGGTCCAAATGAGCTGATTTTAAGATTTTTAAAAAATGGCTTTTTTGAGTAATATTATTTCAAAAATCATTAATTTTTGAAAATTTTCAGAATTTCAAATTTTATTTCCTGTAATGTATGCATCAAAGGATTACAATGAAACACGGTATGAATTTACCATGTAAGGGCTTTAGACTGGCATATTTATTTACTAAAGAAAAGTTATCTTTATAGGGAAAAAAAAATCGGTAAAAATAGTTTTTTCAGAATCACAAATATATATATATATATATATATATATATATATATATATATATATATATATATATATATATATATATATAATGTATATATATATATATATATATATATGTTTTTTTTTTAAATGAATAAACGTAACTAAATTTTCAAGAACAATCTCTGGATGAAACATAAACTCCTATTTATAAGTAGAAAAGGGAATTATTCAAAAAAATAAAACACTTTTAAGTGTTGCTTTCAAATCGAGTGCTTTGCTGTTTTTTTTCAAAATGATCGATTTTGTGACGAATTTTATTAGGCTGTAACATGAAAAATAAATTTTTCTTGGAAAATCTTTGAGATATTTCATATGCTCCTTAGTTTTAACTACTGTACTTTTTTTTTATAATTATGTTTAAATCGGTGATGGTCATATGACACTTTTCACAAATGCTTGCCTGTACAGAAATGGAATGACTCGATAGTATTTTCCGACGCCATTTTTTCTTTCTTTTTTGCTTATTTCATTAAGATTAATGGCTAAAAAGTATCACTTTTGACAGAAGGAAGCACTCTCATAGCACGTTTTACACAAAGATAATACTAGCGAGGAAGAATGAACTTCGGCACGAATTTCTGCATGCGTGCTAGATACATTTTAAAAACTAAAATTTTCCATTATTTGTAGGTCATTTGTTAAGCTTTAAATTATCCATTATATCATACAGTCTGAAAAAAGCTAATCATTTTCATCTATGAAATTAGGTCTACCAGAAAATGGTATTCAAATATTCGTAATTTAGTCATAACAGAAGTCAGTTGGAACTTTTAACGAGCTTTGGAATTTTCATCTTAGAACTTACAATGAAACAGAAAACTCGAATGAACAGAAGTGAAATATTTAAGTTGAACTCAAATGCGTTCCCAATGAACTAATATTTTAAAAATTAACATTAAATTTATTTTAAGTTCAGCACGCATGGAGTTGAACATTTCAAATATTTCTTTGAGAGTAAACAGAAATAGATACATAATTGCAAATTTTGATTTTTCCAATATTCTAACCTTTGAAATTGTCATAAACCCAAGAATTTAATGCTTTTTGAACTTTCAACTGCTATTAAAATGCATAAATGTGTCATATTTATGATTTTCTTTATTTTTTTATTTTTGAAGATTATCTAGAATAACTGCATTTCATGCGAGAATGAAAGTCATTGTCAAATGGAGAATGACTAATTTACTTTTAGTGTGAAAGTGTTTGTTTAATTCCCGCTAAAGTATTCTATAAAATAATTCATAATTTAAAAAAAAGTTTTAATTCCAATGAGAGCCTATTGATGCAGCTTGTACAAATAAATTCGACCCGCATTTTAAGTAATGAAATTTGTTTTAAACTGAAACGTCAGCCAGCAGAAAAGTTCTGTGATAAGATGTAAGATAATGTTTAGAGAAATATTACCAGTAGTCACAACCGGTGATCTTTTCATAGATGAAACGTAAATATATGCAACAAATATGTTTACTCTCAATATTTGCAGTACAGGGTGGTTATATTAACGCGAGGTGTTTGGAGCCCTCTATTGCGTGAAGTACTGGGGGAAGTTTTTCCAAATTTTGGGCAAACATATTATTAGACCATGGGATTTCGATTTCTAAAATAAAAAAACAGTTTAAAAAATCGCCACCAGGGGAAATTTTGGCGCTGCAAAAGTGTATTACTCTGGTTGTTGAAGAACTAAATGCTACTGACAAAATATGCATTCATTTTATTAGCAAAAATTTCTTTTTTATCACAAATGCAGTTCAATATAATCACGATTGTGAAGTTGCAAGAACTGGATACGATGTACAACATTTTCCACAGCAGCTCGTAACACATCAGAATTGATTCCTCTGACTTTTAAAGTTACAATATCTTTTAAACTTACTATATCAGAAACATGTCTTTTACACAACACTTTTCAGCTATCCCCATAACCAAAAATCACATGGATTGAGATCGGGCAACCTTGGCGGCCATACCGGAATTTCTACGGCGATCATATAAACCTCATTTGAAAATAACAATCATTTTTTCTTGGTGAAATTTCTTTGTACAGCATTGTTTTCAAATTTAATCGTGATATTTAGAGTAATACACTGTTACAGCGCCAATTTTTTCCCTGGTGGCGATTTTTTAAAATATTTTTTTTATTTCAAAAATAAAAATCCCGTGGTCTAATAGGAGCGTCGATGGAATTTGACAATATTTCGCCCTGTACTTCGCGCGCTAGAGGGCTTCAAACACCTCATGTTAATTAATAACCACCCTGTAAATACCTTACTAATGAACACCCAGAATTTATTGAAAGTACAGCTGAGAACTTTGCAAGGGCGGATCTAGAAATGTTCCAAGGGAGGGGAGATATTTTTTTTTCTTACTTGCTCATTTTTTTCGCCATGCATATTTGTTAGCACATGTTAATTACAAATGTTTTGGTTTTCCATTTCGAAAAATTTCAAGATCAGAGCCCCGAATCCTCGCACTCTTTCCCTTAATATCGTCAAAGATCAACAAAAATTTCCTTTTTTTGAATTTGAAAATCTAAAAACTGCTTTAGAAGAGTCCCTCAAGGGAGGGGCGGTCGCCCCCATCACCCCTCCTTTATATCCACCCTTGGAACTTTGACAGAAGCTATTTGAGTACCTACATTTCTTTGCTTTAAAACATAATTTAATTTGTGAGAGGTTAAAAGAAACAGCTGTATAGTTAATAACGTGAAATAAATGGAAATAATTGCAATAAGAGCAATGGAGCCTAAAAGAAGCACAAATACAGCATTAAAAGTGTTTTAAATAAAAGAGCGGAGTACTCTTTAACTGCGTACATTACTATATTGCTTAAAGCGGAATTAAAAACTGTTCTATACGCATGGTTAATGCAAATTGAGCAAATGGTTTAACGCAGCCATGGTTATAGAATACAAAAACCAGTGGATTTTGAAATTTATAGAAGAATCTTCCCAAACATCACCAATAACACCAAAAAATAAGAGGGAGGGAACGAGAGAGAGAATAAAGTCAATTTACGAAAAAAAAGTTATTTTCTAAAGCACACAGAGCTGCAAGTATTTTACAGATAACTATTGTACAGTAGGATGCATCGAAAAAAAGTTTTTTTCGCTATTCAAATTTGTTAAGTTGAAAAAATAGTTGCTCCTACTGACCCACATATACCACAAATAAATTTAGTCGAATCAACAAATATTTCGATGTCCCGTACTAGATCTAAGTGTATAGTTTTTTCTTCTAAAAATTTTTTTTCTTTGATTTTTTTTTTAATGAAAAATCTTTTTTCAATTTTCTAGTTGGTCAATTTAAACAGTGAAGTTGAATGTTATCGATAACATTCAAGTTCCTCATTTACATCTTTCAACCTGAAAATTTAAAAGAAAACATTTTTTAAAAAGCAGAAAAATGAATTTTTTGGAGAAAATTATAATTTTAAAGCCTTGTGCGGGTAGACCTGAATATTTTTGGATTCGACTATAAGGATTGCGGAATGTGTGGTAGGGCTGCGACATCATGTCGATGTTTTGCAAATATCGATGTTTTTGTAAGAACATCGATGTTTTTACCATCGATGTTTGAGGGTCGATGTTTTTCCAACATCGATGTTTTGGGTTCGATGCTGTTTTCGATGTCGATGTTTTATATTCCAGTAAAGAAAGCCAAAGAAATATATAGGGTAAGAATACTTATTAAAAAATTCTCATCATGAATCAGAAGTTGCAATATTAACCTCATTGAAAAAAAAATATTTGATTATTATCGATGTTTTGCTCTCAATGTTTCTGAAACATCTCTAATTTGCTTTCGCTGTTTTTTTTTTTTTTTGTTTTTTTTTTAATGTCTTTTAATGATCGTTGTTTCACGTTGAATGTTTTTTTCCTTCTTTCGCTGTACTTTTTACATTTCAGCAAAAAAACAATAAAAATTATGCGATAAAAAAGATTCATCTTTCTTCAACCTATAGTTGCAATGCCTATCAAATTGAAAAAAAAAGTTTTTTTTTTCATAGCTAACGATGATTTACTGACAATGATTTTTAAACATCGTTGTTTTGCATTTGATTTTTTTTTCGATGATGTTTTACATTTCAGCAAAAAAAAAAAAAGTTTTAATAAAAATATGGGACAAAAAAAAAGGTTACGCAGTTAATCAACAGTTGCAGTGTATATATTTCACTGAAAAAAGTTTTCTTAATTGACACCGATATCTTACGGTTGATGTTTCTCCAGGAGACAAAATATATATCTAATTGAGTAATATAAAGAGGTGCTTGTAATGGGGAGTGACTGAATAACTGTACATTTAAATGTGTAAGCAATAAAAAAATCGATGTCTTGAAAGATCATTGATGTTTTTTGATCGATGTATCAATAACATCGACGTCCTTATTTTCCAACATCGATGTCTTGAAACATGGATGTTTTGCCTTCGATGTCGCACCCCTTAATATGTGGGTCGGGAGAAGCAACTTTATATCAGCTTGACAATTTGAATTTCGAAAAAGAGGTTTTTTCGATACACGTACTGGGCAACGGGAAATACGGTACTTTGATTTGAGTTCAAGAAAAGTATTTAAATGATTTGTCCGATCAAAAATTCTTAAACTCTTAATATGTGATTAAGAACAAGGTTCTTCGAGTGTTTCTGAAACTAAGGCTTTAAAATTGTCTGGCAGAAAGCAAATCGCGTCTTATTTCAAATCAGCTCTTAATCGATTTAAAATGCTAATTTCAAGCGCTTCCAATACATTTGTCTTTTCATGATAAACTCTTTATTGACAGATAAACCAATATGTTTAAATTTTGAAGTGATATCTGGAGAAAAAAAGAGAAATGTCCATTTCTCTAAACTTAAAGAGAAATTTAGTCAGTCAGTCAGTTAGTTAGAGCATGCAGATAAAAAATAGGTCTTTTTTTTTCAATTATCATGATTTTACTTTGCCGTATCTTTTAGACGCTTTATATTTGGTAGAGAGCTGTTCTTACGATCGGGGATCCAAACACAAGGTTCTAAACTAAAAAACTCGCAAACAGATGATCTTTTATAGTTACAACTGTGGTTTACTTTGTTGCTTAATTTGGACTATTATTCTTCAAATCCTTTTCTGAATCAACCTAAACTTCATTGTTCTTAACAATTGTAAATGAAAATTAAAAAAAAGCAACTTTATTAACTAGGAAACAGTTCTAAAGTTCAGTTGCTGGCCTGATATACCTATCCCTTTCGCCTCCCCCCCCCTGCCATCCATTAACTTGTCTTAAAACACAGAAACAAAAAAAGGGAAAGCAAAGCAATAAGCAATGCAATAGAAAAGTAGTAACGTTGAAAAAAAAAAAAAAATACAAAATTTGCAAAACATTGTATGCATGAAAACACCTTTTTTTTGTAATTTTTGTCATTTTCAATTGAATTGTGACAATTGAAAGAATTGGTGGATGAAGGGGCTATGTTACTTTTTTTTTGAAAATACAATATGGACACAGGTAAGCAAATAAAGCTTGGTGCATTAAAATACAGACGTCATTGTACTAATTTAATACCCTCCCTTAACGACAAAACCAGAAAACGAAAAAGCTGCAACAATAAAGCTCTGAACCTAAATTACTCTAAATTAAGGTTTTGTTACATGACCCTTTCATCTCTCAAGCCCTTCAATTCTTTCCTTTCGTTCAAAAAGAGAATTTATCGAAAGTGTTCTTAGTTAGTTCTCATCTTCGTATATCATCAATTTACGAATACATTGATTTAAAAAAAAAAACTCGAAAAGCGTTTTTCGCAAATTTCGCGGATACTTGAACATTTCAAAAATAAGTACAAAAGGAGGGAGCGAATTCACGCGATTGGTAACCGATGTCATTGCTCGACGACAAGGAACAAATCTTAATGTTTTTTAAAATTTTTTATCTGTTGCCAGTTTCTATTTGTTAACTTTAATACTCATAATAGATTTTGGAGCAAGACTTTTTTAAAAGTGTTTTCAATTTTCCCTCTTGATTATGTTTTGTGACTAGCAAATTTTACTACATGCGAATATTTTTCCTTTTCCGTGTATCCAATGTTCTTCGAAAGCAGTTAAATATGTTTAAATTGAAAGTGCGATCTGACCCCTGAAGTTCATCTTAATATGAGTTCGTCAATCAGGTAGTTTTTTTTAATTTCAATTTAATCTTAGTACTTGTTACTTTTAAGCACACTGGTATATTTATTTTTCTTTATGAGCGAAGTATTTCGGTGCAGTTTCTTTTCTGGTCGATGAAACCGTCAAAGTCACGTGATCGTAGAGCTTCTGTGACCTTTCGAATACGTGATCTGAGTCGTTTGTTCCTCATAAAACTACCAGCAGATTAAAGCTCAAACCCCTTCGAGTGTTTCATGACTTCAACTGAGCGAAAGTGGTGAGATCTCATACGCCGAGTTGCTGTGGCTTGATGTATTTTCTTCCAGAATCATCCATCCGCTCCTTGTATCTTACAAGATTCCCACGTTAAAAGAAAGTTTTACATTGAGCGATATGAAATGTTGATCGCATTTCCCCCCTTTTTTTTTCTCTGATAAATATAGAGCGCGTACTCACGGTAAATATTTGAAAATACAACCGAGCCTCGATTGGCTAAAAGGATTGGAACTGAGTCTCCAACAGTAAAATCTGAGTAGAATTCTTTTATTAAAATGAACTCTTGAAAATACCAGTCAAAAGACGGCAAAAAATGGAACTTAAGCTTTTAGCATATGACACATAGACAAAATAAAATGTGTGCTGTTTTGAATCAGATGACAAAAAACACTAAAAGGAAAACAAAACCACAGTAAATGTATACACAGGCATTGGATAAAGACGCCGTAGTTTTGAACGTTATTAAAATAGCGCATTAGTTTTATTTTAAAAAATCCAATTTATCAACGAAATACGGACTTTTTGGGTGGGCAAAAAAATAGTTTTCGCTGGGGAAAACAATTTTTTACTACCGAAAACTAAAGAAGACAAAATCCTTCCATTTCGAAATTTTGTCCATATTGTAGGGTAAGATGTCAACAGGCAAATTGCGCTTAGGGAAAGATGACCGTACACAATGCGTGGAGCCAACTGCTGCATATAATGAATTTCATTGAATCACATTTTTTTCCGACGCTTCGGTTGAGTTTTCTAGATCTGTTTTGAGTAGGATCATTTCTTTCTGTAGAACGTATCGAAAATCTACAGCATCGTCCCCCTAAAAAAATACGGCGTCTTACCCCAAAGCATTAGACAAAATTTCGTGTACTCATCAAATTGGTAAAAATGACACAACACAAAAATAGCTCTAAAACCAGCGGTAAAGAAACTACAATTTATGTACCCTCTTAATGTGCATGCTCCTACATTCTAACTGACTGTCAAGCTGTTTTTATTTATGCTTGTGGGTGAAACACATGACACGGCAACTTCCCTAATACGGCAGCTTCGTCTAATCTATACCCAAAAGAAAAGTTTAATATGCATTGTGTAAAAAATGATACTGTTAACTATTTTTTAGATATTGTTTAAAATATGTATGCGTAGTCAAACAATTATTTAAAAAAAAACTAATTTTTGCTTTCAGATTCAATTACTTTTGAATTTAATAGCATTTAAAAAAATAGAGTTAATGCTTCGAAAAAATAATGCTACATGGTTTAAAAAAAAAAAGAAAAAAATCCAAGAAATGTACGAGCATGGAAAGTAACAACAATAGTAAACAAAGTATAGTGAGCAGAAAATAGGAAACAGATTTCAGACACATGTTTTGGAATTTCAAGGAAGGCGTTGAAAAAAAAAAGTTTCCTTGAAACTCCGAAACACGTGTCCGCAAACTAGTTTGATAAATTGTGCTTGATATACAGTGAACTCTCACTTATACACTGCCTCATTTATGCGCCTTTTTCACTTATACGACGATTTTAAATGGTCCCAGGACATTCCATAGCAAAATAATGATAGCATCATTCGTTTATGCTTCGCTCAAATGATAAATATTTCACTTATGCGCCGAATTTTCCGTAAAATGTAAAAAAAGAAAAAAAATTACTTATTTTTTTCAAAAAATAAGCATTTTTCCACTTTTATATTTCGACATTATTGCTCACGGAAGGTATTTTTCCCGTATGAACTAAAAGTCGGAGAGGGACAATTACCTATTATGGATCGTTTTAAAGGGAATATTTTGTAATTAGGTGTGCTGCAGTTTTTGTTTTCTCTTTATCATTGTAGTTACGTTACACTAATTACTAAACCGTAGTAATATGTCCCTTGTCTACAGAAACATTCTTATTCATTCTCTCATTAGAACCTATGTTGCGTTTTGGTCTTATAAATAGGCTTGTTCACTTAAACGTCTCTCTCACTTATGCGCTTTTTCTGTTGGTCCCATGGGCCGGCGCATAAATGAGAGTTCACTGTACGTTGTTTACTACTGTTATTCATTTGATTTCATGCGCGGATAATTCTGTACCTGTATTAGGAATGTTGCCTCTAGTGACCTTGAAGAAGTGACACCATTTTCTACCAAAAGTATAAATTTTCAGGAACCCTTAGTAAGTTAAACAAGGTTCTAATTGAGATATTTTTGGAAAATCAATGTTTTTACTAGACCAACAAAAATTAAATTCTCCTTTACGTTTTAAAACGAGAACTTCAATCTTATTAACCCCTGATGCAACAAGGAAGGGAGTTATAAGTTTGACGTGTCTGTGTATCTGTCGATCTGTGTATCTGTCTGTGGCACCGTACAGCCTAAACGGATGAACCGATTTAGAAAAAAAAAATGTTAGAAAGGTGAAGTAATTGAGAGTGTTCTTAGCTAAGTCGCGTCTTCGGATGTCATTAATTAACAAATAAATTAAAAACCTTTATAACGTTTTTCGCGAATTTTGAAGTGAAAATATAGTGGAAAATTTAAAACAATAGCACCAAAAGAAAGAAAAATTCTGTCTCTGATACAATGTGTTAGGAACTTCTACCCAGGCAGCACAAATAACCTTTAAACGTTTTATTAACGTTTTTAAGCGGTTGTTGCAACGTTAATAACCATTTTACAACCTTTAAAAAACGAAGTGTGCTACTTGGGTATGCATAATAGAACTCTAATTATAACGTTTTTAAACAAATGCGGTTGAGGCTTTTATATCTACAGGATTGGAAACCGATGTCATTGTTGGCTGCCGAGGAAAGAAAACTCAATGGTTTTTAAAATGTTCATTTTTGCCAGTTTCTATTTGTTACTATACTGGATATTGATTATAGTAAAATAATTTCAAATTTTCCTCCTTCATTATGCTTTTGCGATTAGCAAAATTTTACTAGGAAGGATTCTTTCCTTTAGCGTGCTTACCATATCCTCTTGAAAACAATTAAATATATTTTGATCTAAAATACTTTATGACCAGAGAAGTTCGTTTTAATATGAGATCGGCAATCAGCGTCAGGGGTTGTTTAAATTTTTATTTTAGTAATCTTCTAATCAACAACTTGAATCCTTCTTTCTATTGTAAAAATCGTTTTTAAATTCTTCGCAATCACAATTATGAATTCAATTGTTAGGAATAACATAATTAATTTTAATGCAAATTTTTATTTTTAGAGCTTTTGAGTCACTCTTCCATGTCTAAAATAATTTTCTACGATTTCTTTAGACACGTCAAATTTTAATAAATCAAATTCAATAGCTGGACGACTAGCTATATTTTTTATGCAAACAAAATTTATTTTACACCGCCAAAAGTTGCGGTGTCTCATTGAAAAAACACAGTAAACTTGCTGAAATCTAACGATACTTTTTACAAAATATTTATTTTGTTACAAGAACCTACCAATTTTAAATGTGTTCAACTTTCGCATTAATCCTCAACCTAAGAAAACATCATAACAGCAATACTGCATTTCAAAGAGTAAAAACGAAGGGAGCGGGAGAGAGAGAAAAAAGGAACAGCTGAAACGTGAGCAGCTCTAAATTAGAACATCAGCTTTGAAAAACTAACCCTGAGGTCTTCACGTGTCCGAATCAGCTGTGATTGTTCTTGATTATTCGATTGCGAAAAGCGGCAAATACGGATATAAAATTCTTCAATTCCTTGAGAATCAAGCATTAGTGAAACATTTTACGAGTAAAACTTTACTTTCAATCATAAGTAAGATGAAAATAATTTTGAAAGCAAGTTTTTGCACAACATTTTTTCTTCTTATTTTGTTTTTCAAAATTACTGTCAGAATTAACATCACATAGACCATCTCTATTCTTGCAACCCAATACAAAGTTAACTTTGAAAAATAGTTTGTCAAGATAGCAAAACGGAAAAGGTATTGGCAATATAGGCACAAACTGAAAAAGTTCTTTGTTTCGAAGAACACAGGGAGCAGTTATATACGTTTCTTATAGTAAATAATTTTACTTGAACAATTTCATGCTACGCAAAAATGTTAGAAAATGGTTCTGCTGTTTTGCTCTCTTTTGTATAGATACATAACATTGTGAGTAAATACTACGCGCATACATTGAGTTGCCAAAATAATTCACCAATTATTAAATTTATAATCTAATCTCTTTAAATACTGAAACCAGAAATATTTTAAATGTAAACTGTCGATATTAAATTTAATGAAAGTTTGCATTAACACTTGCATATGACCCCAATGCCATTTCTGTTTATACATCTTGTTAATCAACCATTTATTTTTAATGTCATTTTGTGACTTTTAGTTGTGATATTTTTTTAGTTTTTTATTAAAAATAATGCAATTATTTTGCCTTACTTTTCCACATTTGTATTTTTTTTTCACACCCTTGGGGGTCCATTGGGACAGGAGAACATTTGTCCATGAGAACAGGGTAGAAAATGTAGCGAAATATCTCTCTCATAAGTGTTTGAAATTCGCTTGCAAAAATCCTGTTTCAAGTCTGTAACAGTTGTGAATAAATCTACAGTTATTGGAAGCCTTGCTCTAAAATTATTTTTTTTTTAATGCATAAAGTAAATTTTACTCTCATATGTCTTTTTATTTATATTTTTTTTTATCATTAAAAAGTGTGTGAACTTGAAAAATGCATGTACCATTCAATAATCATAATACATTAATTGAAGGAAACATTAGGGTCATTTATGACTCCAAGGTTCTTGAGTGTAACAGAAATGGGAAAGATGAAAATTGTCATACTTTGCTGCCGTTCGTGCATTCGCAGTGAAAAATTAATGGCTTTAAATATTCATATTTCAATGAATTTCCATTGATATTTCTCTTGTATGCTGTCATCTTTTCTAAAAGTTTGATAAAGTTTAACGGAAAACTTTGGCTCATAAACTGCGCGTTTATGAGCCAGCAAAAGAAGATAAAAATATAACATTTTTGAAAGAGATGCTTATATCTACGGTAATATAAGTGCTATCTTCGCAACAATATGTTTTAACTCATAATGCAAATTATGCAAATTAATTTAGGAAATTTACAGCTGAACCCTGGTTATTTACATGATCAAACTGGACCCCTAACTGCACGAATGATTTCATTTTTATTGGGAAATGTCAGCTGAAGCCTTCGTTTTTTGGGACAAAGGTTATAGAGAAAATCGGTCTCTTTCTTTTGTTATGTACTGTGAATTTTTGAAAGTGTCCCAATACTTTTCGTTCAGTAGTGCACTTCTGTATTTTTATAACATAACTGCTATTGTAATATTTAATTTCCTGTCTCATAAAAATGCTGTAGCTATTTTCCTGTTTAAAGCTGACATAAAATTAAGCTTCCATAGTACCTGCAACAACCCCTCTCTCCCCCAACTTTTTTGCATGATACTTTCTATTCACATCTAGCGCGGGAGAAGTGGTCGATTCATCTCATACAAGGGATCAAACCCGTGTCATCTGGGTAAAAAAGAGGCCTTAAGATCTAGACCAAATACGGCTTAACCTCAAAACCAAATGTATCAGAATATGACTTAGTAAACAAAATATGAATTTCTAGTTTGGAACTGCAAACTGCGCCTTCGCTTTACCCATGGTGGCTTTACAGCACCTTGCTTAACCCTGATAATTAACAGTCGGTATGACTTTTGTCTGCCTTCATTTGGATGCCCACTATCCATGAACTAATCTGCAGAATCGAATTCCTCTTACACAACTTCCGTAATTGTACCTTCAAGAACATGAGCAAGAGTCGGTGGCATATTACGTGAGTTCCTCCGGGGGCTACTTTATTTACGATGCTCCAGATCGGACCTGGCTCGCTTCCTATCGGACGCGCCAGAGGTCGAGAAGAGTTGAGTGGTCTTCCGTAGCTCTGACCCAGATTATCACCTCCTTTCCCTTTCTGTAGGCTTGCCTGGGGCCAAACTGAATGGTGATTAATGGGTGATTTCAACGCCTTTGTTGAAATGTTTCGTTTGTTGTCTACAACATTCTTAGCTGTTCTGTTTCTTTGATCATGAAATACCAGTACAATTCCTCCTTTTATGGTTGTGCTGTCAAATATTCTGTGTTACCTTGGTTATGAGTTATGTAAAAACATCTATTAATTGACGAAATATTTTTAATTAACAGCTTCATTTTAAACCAACTTCTAAAAAGAGAGGCGGATCAGTTCCTATCCTGTGCATATATTTTTTTTTTCTTTTTGTATGATTGCTTGTAAATAATTTCCTAAGTTTATTCTGTTTTCTATGTTATAGTTGATTCCTTCGAATGATTTTTACAGCTAATTTAAGGTTTATATTTCACAATTAAATTTAATTGCTAAAGAAATAGCACTTTTAAACTTCTTGTGATTTTTAAGATTGTTCACTTTGAAAAATTGACATTATAATGAAGAAAATTAAATTCCCCCCTAACTTGACAAGAATATTCTTAATTTGACAGATTTATTTCTGATGTGGGATATAATGACATTTCTAGAATGTCTGAAATAAATGTTAATACTTTAATTGTTTCGTGTCTATTTATTGCACTCTTCATCTGGCTAGTTACTTGTTAATGTTCGCCAGATTTGATCAGTTTTGACGTCAGATCATATTTTGACGTTCCGAAATAGTTCAAAAAGATTGTTTCGGGCAGACGGTGAGGGTGGTCTAAGCTCGCTCTCGTATCTTCATTTGACCATAAATCTTCTTTGGAAAAAAGAAGTATTTATATAAAACCAATAAATATATTGTAATTGGGAATCTGAAACCTTTTTTCGATCAGAAATAATTTTGAAATAAATGATTAAATATGAAACTAGCAGCATTAACGCAGTATTAACAGTGATTATTAGTTTGAACTCTTTTGTAAAGCATCTTTAGTTTCAAGGAACAAAATACGCTTTGAAAAAGTAACTTTTCGCTTGGATGGTATTCAAAAATTGTTCTTTCAGTTAAGGTATCTCCGCAGAAAAGAAACTCTAAAAAGCAAATAAAGAAAGTGTTCATTATATTTTACTTCCTGAAAAAAATGACTGAGTGACTTGACAGCTTGTAAAAATTGACAGGTGGTTAGTGGTATCGTTCTCCCTCTCACCCTATTATACTTCAAAATATTCTAACAGAGCGTGTAATTTTGTTTGTTTTATAAGTGAGCTAATTCATCACGTGAGCACTGAAGCGTAAATATCTTTCTATTATTTCAGATCGCTCGCCGCTGATGGCAAAGGCTCAGGAATTTCAGAAATCTAACGAGTTATTAAGGATAATGAGTCTCTTACATAGAACTTTCTTCCTTATTTCTATCTAAAGTGAAACTTTGAAACATTAAAAGTTTATCATGGAAATGTAACTGTTAAAACATAAAATGGTTAATCTGTTGGGCCCGTTTCTTCAACTAAATACAGACAGTTTGTGTGCTTTAAGACAATTGACAACACTTATTTTGTTAGATCTGTTGGAAAGTTATGTCCGTTTCTGAAGACAGAGACAATCAGTTTTTTAAACTTTTTTCTATGTAAGATGCACCGACCAGTGAATGAACACTTAAGTGCTGATTAATTTTCAAACATTTATAGTTTCCTAGAAATTTGACTGAAAAAGTACTTTTAATGATAGGCGTGATTATTTTTCAAAATTTGAGAGAATTTTTACAGTTCTGCATTAGACTTGTTTGGAGATTGAAATGAAAGATAATTGGGACCCAGCTCTGTGAACAAATAAAGCATTTCCAAGTCTTTTTTTTTCTGAACATGTACAAAAGGCAGTTACACTGAAAACTTCATCCAATAAAAATATTTTCAAACCTTATTTTCTCCAAATATATATGAACTGTTCATTCACTGGAGGGTGCTCCTTCACTGGTCAGTCTACCCTATGCTGTACGATTTAATTTCCGCCTACTTTTATTACTTCTTGCTGGCGTAATAGCAATTTGTAAAGTTTAAAGTCTTAAAACAACTTTTTTTTGTCGCAAAAATGCAGTTTTGACATGATTTTCTTTTAGGCCTTTTTTTCCCCCTACCGAAAATTTCTCCTAATAGAGGAATAAAAAAAAGCGTGAATCGTAAAACGTCTGGGTTGGTGAAAGGTCTATGGTGGATGCGAAAGAATTTTCCAGTTTAACGCTGCAGATTTTTAGAAAGTTTCCATGCTGCATGTGATGTAAAAAAAAAAGCACCACTAAAGTTGTCCTCTAAAAGACTAGGCGTTCTTCAAAAATGGGAGTTATACATTTTCACATCAAGCTGACAAAAAGTCACAAACAGCGATGGTAATTACATCGTGCAGAAGATGTTAATACCTTTTGAAAACAATATCACTTTATTCCTCTTCATTAACAGACAGAACTTTAAAGTTGGCAAGATATAACCATCTCGCACATTCTAAGATATACAGTTTGCCCTTTCTTATTACGTCCAATTAGATAACTATTGAAAGGCTGGAGACAAGATAGGAATATTTTTCAACTAAGAAAATAAGGAAAGTCAAACGAGAAACCACAATTTGTGCTGTTTGAGTCAGTAATATATTAATTTGAAATATGAATAATTTAAGTTCGTATACAATTCCTTGGCACTGTCAATCATACATGTATTTAGTACAGATTTAAGATACACTAAAGCAAAATATTTTTAAAAAATGTTTCACAGCGTAATTGCTTAAGTTATCGCATTGTAACGAATGAAAATCGCTAGGTATTGGTTTTGAAAACTTACATAGGGGAATACAAACAAACATACATCTAAACACGGTATGTTTTACTGGTGAAACTTGAAGCATGAAAAAAATTTTGAAAAAATCTTAAGTGAAGGCAATACCAAATATGGTCTTTGGCAGTACTAATCCCACCTCTTTTTAAACATTTCAAAGCAATAAGCTATCTTGCGTCTGTATGGTAACAAATTCTTTATTTTAGCAGATGCGTAATGTAATCTCATCACTGTCTTCTTCAGGTGAAAATATATTTTAAACTAATTTAAACATTTTTATTGTAAACGATTGCAGGCTAATTTATGATACAGAATTGTAGAATATTGAATCCCTCTCGTTAAAGTTTCTTATGTTTCAAAAATATTTTACATTATATTATTGATTGAACTAGACTATCCTGCATGACAATGTTTTGTTCAACACAGGGTGGATAAAAACCAGAAGAGGAAATTATTTTCCAAAAAAAAAAAAACACGCTTTCCGCAGCGTACTAAACTTATATGTAAAACTGAATAGGAGAAGTGCAGCAAAATCTACTAAATTGGAAAAAGTGTCAAAAGAGCAAGAAACAACGAAATATGCATACACATCCAGGATTGTTTAGTAAACAGTTTAAAACGGTTATTAAAGTTGTGACAACCATTTTAAAACGATTATGAAACGTTTAGACGTTACTTGTGCTACCTGAGCAGATGGATTGGTCTAAGATATGTATGTACCTTTTCCTTAAAATAAGAAAAGAAAATATTATAGCTATAAACATGTGGTAGTGTAAATGTGGCACTTATATATTGTAAATCAGCAGCGTAGATATATTTAAACTTGCTTTACCACAAAACACACAATACTGCCGTGATAAGCACAAAATTCGTATCTGCACTTTTTAAAAAAAATGAGTTATCGCCACCAGGGGACTTTTTGTGACTTATTTTAAGAAAATACAAAATTATATGGTCGTTTGAGAACGGGAAATATTTTTTAAAAAATTCTAAAAAAGTTTCATCTGAATCAAATTCACTGTGGCGCAAAACTTTAAAGAGTTTTATCTCAGTTTGAGCTAGACTGCAGATACCACTTTTGCGCTTAGCTCTGCAGAATAGCCCCTGTGAGTCTCGTTAAAAGTCTAAAAAAGGTTTAATTTATGTGTGTTCTGTAAGTCCATCGAAAAGTAGTTATTTTCCTTATTTATGCAGCCCTTAAATTGGACTTTTTGAAAAAAGTATCTGTTCTAATTCAAACACTTGAAATTAGCATTTTTCTATTAGCAGAACACATGCTACTAAAATAACTTGAGTGGAAGAACTTGTCTCAATGGTAAAAAAAAAAAAAAAATACCAGCACTTGTGAAACAGTTCTCGTTCTTTTCGATATACTTGCTAGCGTAACAAGCAGCCATTTTGTTCGGCAAGTAGTTATTTTTTCCCCTTTGTTTTCTCTGCCGGCCACTTACATTTACATGATTTTTAAGCTTTTTGCTGTTTGCTAAACACACACTACACGCTAAAGAACATTTAAATAAAATCGCGGAGATAACCTTGTTGAACAGTAAGAGTTCTTAAACAAGTCAGCAGAATTCTGTTTACCTGTTTTAACTCCAGTGAGTTAGAATGAACTTCCCATTCGTTCAATTGAAAT